>OVAF01000312.1:0-47998 GCA_900406245.1 Odontarrhena argentea | reverse complement strand
TTTTACGGTTTTAAACCGAACCGAAACCGAAACCGAAAGAATTTTAAAATGGTAACCTAACGGGTTTATTGATAAAACCGAAACCGAACCGAAACACCTAATTATGGTTCGGTTCGGTTCGGTTTTATTCGGTTCGGTTTTTATGCCCACCCCTACCGCATAGCAAGCAATCTAACAATTCACTAAAAACCAAAATCTAAAATCAATGTATGAAATATTTTAGCGGATAAAAACAAAATCACAATCAACAACATGATCAAAACGAAGAAAGGAAACTGCTTCTTAATATAAAAAATTTGAATGACATACAAAATTGTATTCTTTATAAAAAACCACAATAAAGAAAAAACTTATAATTTGACCTCGATTGTAAATAATTAGCAGCTCATGGATTTTTTCTGATTTTAATCGTTAACAGACCAAATTCATAAATTTGTGTGGGCCTAGGAATCATCGGCCCATAATAATAAGTGGATTCATTAATGTAACGAGTTTTGTACATGGTTTGATCACTGAAGTCTCGTCACATGTATGGCTTGATCAATAAAAGATTGTAATGAACTATCTTTGCATATACCAATAAGCAAAAAAAGTAGTGTTTACAGAGAAGATTTTCATTCATGATCAGTAGAAGAACAAATACAGGCAACCAAGTTTTTAAATGTTGAAAAAAGATCCCAGTTCTAAGTCTTGTTTCATCTCTTACAACTGTTTGTAATAAGCGTATATGATTACTTGTACATAACTATTGTGAAGAACAACGAAAAAAGATGAAAAAAATAATCATTCGGCTACTTGTTCAAGGACGCCAACTTTCTTCTTCCATGAATCATCTTCTAATCCACTAGCCTGTAATGGCGGCAAGGAGAAGACGCTGACTGTGGAGCTACCGCTGCGAATTTCCTTTAATACTCTCAAAGCCGACACAGTGCTCTTCATGTACAAGCCCTCCATGTACTCGATCTCAGATAAATCTTTTGGAATTTTGAGAAGTTCAGAACTGTCTGTTGCTGTCTTGGCCACTCCAGAAGTTGATGGCTCTCCATCTTCTTCCTCCTCCACATTCCGAGTTTTGTAACACGGGTTGAGGTGGTCTAGCATGGCCTCACACTGTTTCACAAATGTGTTGAGTAGGTCAGTCGTGAAGAAAGGTTCTTGGAGAACCTTTTGGATGAATGGTAAACGGATAAGAGCACCGGTTCTTTTGTCATACTTTTTCAGAATCTTTGCTAATCCTGTAAACCAATAGAAACTAAAAGTTTTAGTGAACAAAGAATAAAGGCAACAAATTTTGAGTTATTCTTAAGGAAAAGCATCTGTTATGGGTGGCTAATCAAACAAATCAGAGCATATTCCTTCATGTGGGGACACTTTTAAACTAACAAGTCGTGGAGAATATGAGTATATGACTCTTTCCATACACGCAAAGTCATCATCATTAATCTAGTCTAAAAGCATTACGAACGAATTTTGGTTACTTAATTTGGTCACCAGTCAGACAAATCTTCGGATGCGTGATGCTTATCTATATGCTATGCAACGCGTTGTATAAGAGATATATCAAATATAGCATGTACTAGGCTCAACTCAAAGGCACAAAAGATCCAACACTAATGCACGTTCCTAGAGAATTCTTGCAAAACCATAAAAAAAGTATTCCTGTTGACTCGGTTTCCTACGAAATGCTAACTCAATAATGCTGTTTTGACGAGTTCTTTGAAAGAGTGTTGACATCTAGAAGCTATTGTTTTTTTACTCGTAAAACATGTCAGCTTGTTCTGGTCAACCATAAGCTCTACAACGTACGAGTTTATCGATGCTACGAGAAAAGGACCAACCAGACCGACTAAAGAGAACGCGAGAGAGCAAGAGAAAGAAAGTTTACCTGTATAGTTAAGAGCACTATAATTCATCAAAAGCACCATTTCTCCATGAAAATCTACAATCTCTTTCTTGATCTTTATCATTTCTTCATTTGAATTCTTTGCTTTCGCCACTTGATCCTTCAATTCCTGCAGATTCCATTTCCAAGAAGAACAGAGTTTAATAACACTGCTCACAACAAAAATGTCCTCTGAACCATACTATGTTCATATCAAAAAACCTCTTTAACATGTCTTGTAATCACAAAAAAAATGGCTTAATTGGATTCAACAATCAGAACATACAATTTCTAACAATAAACTTGATCATCACCATTAATTGACATATTCAGAACAAGACAATGACAAGTTTCGCGATTTCAGACAGAACACAGATGTATGTTTCATCATCCAACAAAACAAATCGATCTGGTAATAAAAAAAAACAAGAAATTCGATTCTGTTCATACCTTCAATCGAATAATATACTCTTCTTCTTTCTCAACGAAGAAAGAATTAAATTTCTCAAGCTCATCTTCAAGAAGCTGAATGAAATCAAACTCTTCCTTGGTCATATCCGATTCAAGAGAATTAGGATCGGATCTAGAACGTTTCGTGGGACGATTCTCGGGTCCTCGTGGCTCCATAAGCTTAAGAGTCTTCTTGAGATCTTTGTAAGACAAGAATTTGTCTCGCCATTCAGGTAAAGTTTCTTCGATCTGGTTGCTTAAGCTTTTGCCGAATTTCATTGGCGACGACGAAGTTTTGGAGATTTTGATTTATTATTATCAGACAGAAGATAAAGTTAGAAGTTTTTGGTGAGGCCTTGTGGTGGCTAATATAATGAGTCTCTAATATAATTTGGTTTATTTATCTTAATTGTTCGAATATTCTTGTTTTTGTTTATCGAATATCCATTTCTTTTTTTTCTTTTTTTTTTAATTCTCTCTCGTCTTGAGCATATCTTTCTCTTTGTATTATTTGTTTATTACAAAATGGCATTTACTTTTGTTTCTCTATTTTCCTTCACATTCTTTTTTGTTTTTTTTTTTTCTGTTTAGTTGAAAGAAAAGTTGTGGTGGAAATATCCTTTGGTTTTTAGTGGACTAACATTCATCAATGGTTTATAAGATCATGATATAATTTTAGCATAATGTTGTGATGTTAAGATGTTTATTTATTATTGATTTATATTGAATCCGATTGAGTTGTGTGTTGTATACTCATATATATGATAATTTGTAATGGGATGGTACATGGTTACAAATCAAATAACAAAAAGGGAACATATAAAACAAAATTATAATTATACCAACTCTAACATATTTAAAAAAAAAAATCAAGTAAAATAGTTCAAAATCATATTCAATATATACCAATAAAATCTGGGATTAATTTATTTCTTTTTGAAAATTTTCGTAGATTTTAAATTTTTGAAAATTTTTGTAGATTTTCTTAAAATATATTATTCATTTTTATTTTAATATTTGGTTAGATGATCGATAAATTATATAGGTTATACTTTTTTTTATTGATTCTTAGGATTTCATTGTGTAGGAGAATTTTTGTACCGAGTCTTTTGTGTTCTAACGTCTAATGTATCACCTGCTCCTCCTCTCTCATGGATGCATCGCCACCGTAATCAATTAAGTTGAGTTTCAATGCCGCATGAACAAGATTTTTGTACATATATTTTGATCTAATTTTTTAAAAAACTGAATCATAGAAAAAAAAACACTTTAAAAATAAATGTGTACTCGAATTTTTTTGAATATATATTAAAAAGTCGATAATTTGAGAAAAAAAAAAATGATCGTTTTTCCACTTTTAATTCAAAAGTTCTTATAACATGGATGGGAGGAAATAATAGAATTTTCTTTTGTCTGTTTACTAATTAAATTTAATTTGGTTATGTTTCCATTTTTGACAAATTCGTTTACTTAGTTTGTTATCCTTTGTACCCACTCTCAATTATTAACTAGAGATTAGTCTCTAGGTGGGGGTTGAGAGAGAGTCTTCTACAAGCAACACTGTCTTGTTTTTCGTGTGTTAGTTAAAAATTAAAAGCAAAGGTTTATACCAAGGGAGATTCCCCCATGCTTGAGGAATCTTACTACAATATCCGCATATTCCTTCATCAAACAACTTCAAAGTTGAAATTGCTTGGTCTTTTTTACTCTATTCTATAGTTTTAGATTTTGCTTACAACATACTGTTTTATGTTATATCTATGTAATGAAAGTGACTTCAATACTAAATTTATTATGGATAGTAATATACTAATCCAGTCTGTAGTCAAAAGTGTTGCAGAAAATCGTTTTCTTTTTGTTGCTGTTGAAATTAGTATTGACTTTTCAGAGACATCAGGTAGACATATATACTATAAACTACTAATAAAATAATAAACCTAGTAAAAAATATCGTATCAAATCTTTCTTTATCTTGAATTAATATTGACTTTTCAGAGACATTCGATAGACAAAATGTATTGAATATTTCGCAGTGACTTCAGTCATATTATAATTATTAAATCTATACAGAGAAAGATAGGTATTCATTCATATTTTTTGGTGAATATACTTCAACATCAATATCAATGTACTTTTTTACTTCATCTTTCTAATCAGAATTTTTGTGTTTATGGCTAAGTTCATTATGTTTTTTAGTCTTCACAATAACATATTCACTTTCTTTATATTTTTTTTTCCTTTTTAGAAATTTTCATTTCTTTTGCTATAGTATTTTTATATTCTCAGTTTATTAATATTCATATGCTATATTTATATGGAATTATCCTTAAATATATAAAAGAAAGTAAATACATGAAACCATATATTAGTTTCACCTTTAGCTTCCTTGTCACATTATGCTTCTTGTAATGCCATTAAAAGAATACAAAATACTTGTGGGCTTTGACCTCAAAAAAGAACTTATGGGCCCAGATACGATCAGAAAAACAGGTGAAGCCCATGTGTGAGTTTTGGTTTTAGAAATGATGTTCTTAATTCTTTGTCATATGATCATATATATATATATATATATTTGTGGAGAGAATTTGGGTTTGATCTAGAACAGTTGGTTTGGCCGAGGGCGATTTGCGGGAGCTCGAGAGTCTTATTGACATCTTTGTGAGCATTTAGACAAAGTTATATTGATATGGTTGCTTAGGCTCTAGCATAGATTGATTATCAAACGTGAATTAAGGCATTTGGGTGCCTCATATAATCGGTTTATAATTGTTGTAAGTCTTACGTACGGAATATCATATGTTTAAAGAAAATACATAGTTGTATAAACAATGAAAGTTTGAAGAAAAAAGGCCATTTCACACAAACCTTACCTAGAAAATTTAGGCAATTGATAAGTTTAGTAGGAAGCAGGTACGTTTTAGAAGTGTAAATGCTCGATATCATAAACAAAATGTCACACAAAACGGCTCTTTCTCTAAGTTCTCGGAGATGAGAGAAACTATATATGCATGAGGGATGATGGAACGCTAGTATATAAATATTATTACGTCTAGTCTGGCTCAAAAACATAGCATAGCCAAAATAATAATAATTACACACCTCTTCTTCGAGAGGAAGTATTTTCGAATTCGATCGATCGAGACCCTCAAGAAAGGGTTTGATCGTATCTTTTTGTATTCTCTGTTTTTAATTCCATACTTTATGTACATCTGGATCAAAATGAGTATATTTTTGGAGATATCCGGGACAAATATAATGACGAAATCACGAGACACATTAAGTAAAGTCATTTAGGCTTGTACAACAACTTAATCATCAGCAGCAATATTCAACTTTTTAAACCGCAGTTCATTTTTTGTAGAGTTGAAATGGTTCGGTTCCAAAAGTTGAAATCTGGTATAAGAATTCGAATAATATTGAAGCTGAAGTTCTAGTTGTACCAAAGCTGATAAGGCTTTCGTTCAAGCATGAACATCGAGCTTGAACACTAACCAAAGTCAGTATAAGGGTCTCGTGATTTTGCTAAGTTGTGTTTTTTTCTCCAGACTGTTTCACACAATAGGCTTATTTGTTTCCTGATTAGGTCTAATTCTGCATCTGTTAGCATAAATTTCTCTCTAATGCAGCGTCGATCTCTTAAGCAGTTTGAGAATAGTGCCTAGAAAACATATATAAGCTAACGATTTTGAAAGATATATCTTAAGTGTGATTGTCAGAACTCCAAGGTCAATTCTAGACTCTTTAATTTAGAGATTTTGATAAATTCATATATGGCTATATACTGTAGTAGCACTAAATCAAGTTGATATATATGACTTTGCTATTATTGTCTACCTAAAGCTTAACTATATTTTTTCATCAAAAATCATGTTCTAATAAAAAATTAATATTAATTTTAATTCTTATATATATATATATATAGATAACCATATGCAAAAACATATGTTCGATTTATTTTTGATTTTTTATATACATCATGTGGGATGGTATTTCTTGGGGGTATTATTTACCAAGGAATTTGTTACAGTGAATTGTCCGTCGAATCATTTGATATTATTTTTGCCATAATTATTTTATTATATAGTTGGTAACTACTAGCACTTTGAAATTTCAAATTAGCACAACTTCTGACATAATTTTTTTCTTATCAAAATTCATTTTTTGAATAATGTGATATTTTGAATAAATTTTATAAATGACTAATCCATTAACCCTATATTTCAAATGACGTTATTAAATACTATATCCAATAAAACATGGTATAAACAAATATTTTTAAAAAATCACATATTAAATATCAAGGAAAAATTAAAACATATATAAAACGGTTAGTGATTACTAATTACCAACGACAATCCATCGGATATTAGTTGAAGAAATAACGATAATATTTAGTAGTAGGTTCTCCATCAAAAACATTATGATGTATAATCGACGAATATAATTCGTCAAAAATCATCAAATATTGGTCAGAAATATTCAAGCACTAGTACTAACTAATAATAGAATTTTGTTTTGTCGAATAATTGTGGGATATCCATCGGATTTTCCATCAAATATCGCATTTTTTTTTTTTTTAATTGCTAGGTTCATACATTTCATCCTGATTATCTAGTGCTACTTTTTTTTTTGTGAGAATCATCTTCAATCTCACGTTAACAAAAACATGTATTCAGTAACAAACCAATTAGCTAGCGAATTGAAGGCTACGTAGTAGTTCTCTTAGTATATACAATTGAAGGAAAAGATATATAGCATGGATTTACAATTCGTTGTATAGGTAGAATTGTCATATTGCATAACATTTGAAAGAGCTAGATTACATTTTTTTCTTCCGAGATTTATAAAACCGAAATTCAACAAATATTACATCGCGCTAACACCAAACATACAAATGCCAATTAAAAAAAGTTCATAAGGATCTTATTAATATATAAATAGATATCGTTTTAATTAAAGATAGACATTAATTTTCACTTATATTTTTATATATAGATAGATGCCTAGTGAGTGATATACTGACATATATAACGTCTTAGACATGTAGTTCTCAGCTTGTTCCATAGTACTTCGAAGCTCCAACACTTATTATCGTTAACCACGAGACTAAAAACAAAGAGAAGAGAGAGAGAGAATTATATACACTTATAAAATTTATAATTATCTATCCTAAAACGATAAATGTAAAAATCAGAACACTTACATTATTAAGCTAGCTTAGCTTGCTTATTGCTATCCAGCATTAGACCGAAGTGAATGTGAGGGAAGTGTGCCCACTACAAAATGTGTAACCATAAGAATAAATTATCTTAATCAAAATGTACTTAATTAATTAATATATGCAAAATCTATACATGTATTATGTGCATAATACGTATATAACACACACACACACACACACACACACACTCATATATATACCAAATATTTTATTATTGTGAGGATTTTAATGGCATATTATTTGTATGGATTTTTGAAAATCATTAACCAATGCATATAAAGTATAGAGAAGCATATATTTAGAAATTGATATGCTCCTTCTCTCTATATATCTATGTGTATATGTTATTTTATAAATAACATTGGCATTTTTAATTAAACAGAAGAAGATAACATGAACAAAAAAAAAAAAAGAAGACAACAATATTTATATATATATATATATTTTTTTCTATTAGATAACATTAGAAACATCTCTCAATAGGGTTTTAATCATAGTAATTCAACATTCTTGTGATTGATTTTTGTTATACATCTTAAATTAGCTATATAAACCTGAATAATACATTATTAATTGTTATATTCATTCATGAATATGAATAAAAAAATATGTGTTATGCCTATACATAAATTGCTAAAAATTATAGTAAAGTGTTATATTTAGTAATTGTTATCAAATCACATATAGCTTTCTTTCAAATTTACTAACACTCAGTTTAGTCTTCTTGCAATTTACTATCCAAATGTTTCTCTCAAGAAAACTTACATTCTTGGCGGCTGTGCTGAATGCTTCTCTGTGGCTTATGTCTGGATTATTCGCCTTGATCCTCTGAATTTCCTCTCTTCACAATTATCAAATTAAAAACACAAATTAAGAACCCTTTCCTTAACAAATTTCAAAACATCATAGACATTATAATTATATATGTGAAATTTTGTAATACTTAATGAATTGATTGTAAGCTGAAGGTACTCGCTGCCGCTTCTCTGGAGCTGAAAAACAATAATTACATACCAACGTACTTCAGATATTTCCATTTAAAACTATTTAGTACTTATAAATCAATTAGAAGAATGTATCTAAGTTTAGAGAATTAAGGCTAATTAATGTACTTACGACGGTTTACGACCCTTGGCTCAGTTATGGTTCGAGTTGATATTCTGGAAGGCATTTTGTTGTGGCCTCTTGAGGAAGATCCATAGTCCGGTACCGCATAGTTTGTTGCCTAATTTACATATATGTACATTTCATATTTAATTAATAAACATATAAGATGCTAAATTTAGAATTTTAGATAACTTTGGAATTTTATAAGACACAAAAAATGAAGAATCAGAATTCAGAAGGATTTGAGTAGGCAATCATGCATGTATTGTCCAGTTTGGGAAATGAAGTGATAAAAAACAAAGTGGACCAAACTAAAAAGATGATTGTATTAAATGTATATGTTTTGAAGTAGTAGTAAAAGACAAAAGCTTTGAAAAGAAAGGAATCTGAGAATATAATTAGAAAATGAAAAGAAACAAAATAAACCTATGAAACCCTAACATTCATGTCAATCAAATCACCACAAGCTAGTAGCCCACAACAGAATAGATCTAGCTAGTAATCTAGGGCTCTATAAATATATAAAGTAATTATGATAAAAGCTGCAAATATATCAGTAAAAAAAAAAAAAATGTTATGAATGTTTTTATCGATGAGGCTATAGGCGGCTCAAGGCAGAAGAAACATGCAACAAGAAGCTCAGATCTCTCTCTCTCTCTCTCTCTCTCTGTCTATATCAGTCTCGAAACAAACAAAAGAGCCCTAAATTTCAGATAGCATAGAATTGACAAAAAAGCCCTTGAGGATAATTGAAGTGACCTGATAATTAGGGCGTGAAAGGGACTGAAGAGCAGCTGCCATGTTAACAGACCAGAGATTGGTGCAGTGGCCGCATCGGACCGTCACTATGTCGAACAGACTACTGCATGGCACACTCACCTTCACATTTTTGTATCACCAAAAAAATACACACATATATTACAAACTCATAAATATTCATTATTATTATCATCTAAAAAATTGGATTAATGGTTTTTTTTTTCCTTAATTTCTAGATCCGTAAGATAGATCTATATATATGATCTTTTGTGGGTTTTCAAGGAATAAAATATAAAAATTAAGAGTGAAAATATTGCAATCCAATTGTTTCCATAATTAACAAAACAAAACATCTTCTCTTTTTGTTGTAGACACCACTTAGATCATGATGATCAATCTGTTATTAGACTAAACAAATGCACGACCATATATACAGAAGTGGTTTTACACAACTTAAATTATAAAATCTAAAACAAGAAAAAGCTTAAATTAGAATTATATATAAGTTTCTTTGAGAAAAGGGCAAGAATTAAAAAAAAAAAGGGAAGGAAGAAGATAAAATCTAAAAATGATGGGGGTGATAAAAGTCATAATATATCAGAAAGGATGGTGACTTCTCTCTGCCACCATAAGCTTAATTAAACGAAAGATNTTAATTAAAAAAAAAATTTTTTTACTGAAAAAAAAAAAAAAAAAAAAAAATGGTAATAGATCATGAGAACTTTGAATGTTTGTAAGATAGTGGAAACTGCCTCACTACTCCTTTTATCATAAACCAATATATATAGTACAAAGGAACAAATAAAGTCAGATCTATAGAATCTTGATTTATATCTTCATATATATAAACAAGATTTTGAAGAAAGTAGAGCAAATTATACCGCAAGAACTATGTTGCAGAAGTTGCAAGGGATGTAGCAAAGTTGTTCGGTCGCCATGGATGAATTAGCCATATATATATATATGTATATGATCAGATCGAAGAAACCAGACCAAACCAAAGCACAAATTGTATTTGAGTTGATGAGGAGATATAGATAGATAGAAGATGAGAGATCAATTATATAGGTGAAAAGCAAAGCTTCTCTCTCTCTCTCTCTACACGAACAGACACTTGCCTTAAAAACGGGTATTGTGTACATAACAACTATACCAAAGGGATCATGAAAATGTAATTTTTCTTTTTAATAAATATGGGGAAAGATAATAGTAAGGTCTAAGGAGAGGATGAGAGTTAAAGGTGGCAAAATTATTAGTATATGGGATCAAATGAGAAGGATTTGGGAATTTCGATGTAGGGTTGTGTTCTATGTCTTTTAACGAGTAGGGTCCGCTTCACTCATTCATGGGGTTGTGTACCCTTTGAGAAATATAAATGTTTTTAAGTATTTGAGATGGACTTAACCTATTAATCAGATGTTACAAGGTATAATGTTTTAGTGTGTGGCCTTATATATTATAGTATAGTATTTGAAAGCTTACATTAGGAATTTTAGTAATGGACTTTTAACAAACAACAAAAATTTGGAGATTTTGTTCAATAATTATGTTTTCTCTTCTCTTCATATATAGGATTATGTGGTTTAACAAACTATTCACTCAATTTCAAAAAGATCAATTTTTCTAACTCTTTCTTTGTTGGTTCTTAAAGATAATTTTTTTTCTTTTCATTTTTCTGTATATTTTTTTATTAAGTGATAGTTTAAATTATAGAATTCAAGAAGTATTTATTTTAAATATTTGATTTTCCTGAATTACCGTTGCTTTGAAATTTTACGAAATTGTATGATTTTCAAAATATATGCATTTACTATTGAAAATTTTTTTAATATGCGTGAAAACTCTAAAATTTATCTCTCTTAAACATAAGAACGCTATATTTTATTCATTTATTATAAGAAAAATTAAGTCGATGATCAACTTAATTGTGTAAGTAAAATAAAATACATACAAATTTGACCTTAAGTGAATAGAACAAATCTAATGGTATATGATTGGAAACGTTCTGACCTGACTTATCGACAATGATCTACCGAATATATATGGTTATTGGAGACTAATGATTTCCTTGTAGTTTTAAAATATATACTAGAAGACCCAAGAAGTTAACCATTTTCGTTTTTAATAAGGTTGACAAAAGAAATGTCATATGCCAAGAATGACACTTACTTTGGAACTGAAGGAATAGTATTACTCGGATGGTACACGTTTGGAAACGTTCTGATAGACTTAATTCATATGTTATCTGTTTGATATTGATGACTGACTAATGCTTTTCTCATAGTTAAAAAAAAATATAGTAAAAAACTCGAGAAGTTAAAACATAAGGTTGACAAAAGAAGTGTCATAAATCATATACATAGTCAAATAACTATGATCATACAATATGAAAAAATGATTGCGAAAAATGTATTTGGGAATCACAGTGTTAATGTTATACAACAGAGGAACGGTCGGCTATATGCAAGATGTTGTATGTGGTGAAAGAATATATGCATTCGCCAGAGAGAATATATTTTATGTCGGCCTTACATCAAAGAACACTAAATCAAGATACTATATTTTCGATGATATTTATAAAAAAGAGAGATAGGCATATGAGAGAACATTGATGACCAAAAAAAATAAAAAGGTATTGCATATGAGAACATTTCCTCCTCTACTTTATTCGTTGGATACTTCAATCAAATTTAGTGTTGATTTTTTCTTTATGTCGTATGTATATGGCCTGACTAATCAAAAATGGTTAATCACTAAAAATGTGGTTGTTTTAGTTTAGTAACAACTGAAGATCATAACTATCTATAACTAAATCATATATACAGACGGAAAGCATTAAAAAACTTAAGGATTTTTTTCGTGACTAAAATTTGTTTGAAGGAATCATGTATATATCACACGNGGAAAAAATTTTAAGTTTTTTTTTTTTTTTTTTTTTTTTTTTTTTTGAAAGGATAATTTACAGTTAGTTTATAAAAACAAATAAGGGCATAATATTATATTTGCTAAAATGATGAATCACCGATCACAAAATCAAACATATATATATATATAAGTTTTTATGCAGAAACTCTCTCGTAACAATTCACGGATATGAATACAATTTACTAGAAGGAATCATTTCTCATGTGGAAAATACATATACAGTTAATCTAGTTTTGCTGAAACAATGAATCACCAAACACAGAATATTCTATATATAAACGAAAATCGTAAGCTTTTTTGAAGAAACTCTCTCGTAAAAGTTTACGGATATGAATAAAGTTTATTAGGAGGAATCATATATCATGTCGAAAAATACATATATAGTTTATACTTACAAATACAAATTAGGTACATAACATACATCATTTTCGGTTGAAATAAAGAATCAGCAAAAAAAAAAGAAAAAAAAAAGTGAGGGTCATGTAAAGAAAAGGTAATAATTAAACACAAAAATTTCATAGAAATGGGGAAAAAGAAAAGAAAAGGAGGAGACTAGTGTGGCTACGGAAGGGTGCAAAAGCTGGGACCAGCATGAAAGCAAGTGGCCACTGTTTTTATTTCATTTTTGCTTTCATTGGAAATTAAAAACTTTTTTCTGATATATTTCAGGTTTATAGTTAGGGATGAGCCAAATGCTTTCTTCATTCACCTTCTTTTTAAGTTTTGACAGCTGATTAGACATTAGGGTTTGTTAGCTAGAGAGAGAGTGAAAGAGAGTGTGCCAAACATCTGATAAAGTGGCAAAAGTGAGAGAACCTTTATTATTCAATTATATTATCAAGTTATATATATATGTTTCATCCTTAGAAACCATTTCAAATTTTGTGAGTTTTGGAACTCTTTTTTTAAAAAGAATTTAAGATTAAAGCAATCGATTCATAGACAAGGATCAATGTGCATAGTTCCATAAACAATGTCATGGTTCTCGTTATTTATAAAGATATTCTATCAATAATTAAAGAACTTATTTCACATCTAAATCTTATGTTTTCAGTAAACTCTTAGTAAAAAAAAAAAAGATATTAAGTAATGGTAGATTAGTGGTTCATAAACTTGAGGAAGAATCACTATATAGATCTAGATTAATGTCGATTCCTCCAGTGAAATTGTCTAAATTAATATATTTGGGCTAGTCAAAGATAGTATTACATTTTACGTCAATTAAAAAATAATCCATAAATGAATTATTACACGGCTACACTCACTTTAAAAGTTTGGTTGGATGTTAAAAATCTATATCATCTCTGATTTCTTTAAAAAAATCTCTTAGCAAAAGGATTATTTCCTGCCTAATGGGTTTTTTTTTTTTTTAATTCTGTTTCTTGACATTGGTGCTTAATTCTTCTTTTAGCAAGGTAAGAATGAAAAATTTTATTTGAAAAACAAAATTATTTATTGAAGAGTGTGGAGAAATGTTTTGGAGTGAAGCGGAGTTGAATAGCTCATGTGATGTGTTATAAGGAGTTATCATGAAATGGATGTGTCGTCACAATTTATGACTTGCTTGTAACCCCACTTTCTCTCACCGCACTTGGGGGGCGATTTCTCTTTCTTTTTCATATTATAAACTTATCGGTTAAATTTGTTTTTGAGGGAAACTAGAAAATGACATAAACTTGAAAGACTTTTAAACAAGAGGAGTAGAACAAGTTTCACTAAGCTTACCAAATCCATCCTTAGTCTTTCTAGTCACCTCCTAGACCAAAAATGTATGGATAGTGACTGAAAATGGGAAATTTCACTAGAGTAACACATCAGCAGATTTATGTAATGAATTTTATAACCCATTTGACATTGTGTTTGAATACAAATAACCCATTCTCGGATTATTTTTTTTTTAATTGAATTTTATTTTATTTTTGAATTTTTTATTGGTCATGCGACACTCTACAACACTTTCCTAAATGTTTGGTAAAACATTTTTTTTTTTAAACGAAGGTGCATATTCCTAGCATGTAATATTTTTTAGACCTCAAAAACCTTTCTAAAAAATAAGTAAAAAAGATAAGTATATATTTAATTAGGAACCTCTTGCTGTGAATCCTTTATTAACGTTTATGAATGGACATATTCTAAAGAGATAAAACTTTGTCTACAATATGAGAGACGACATCGATCCATTGAGAATCCAAACTTAATTTTGGACCACTAGCTCATTGAGCTTATATTTATATATATTCAGCAAATAATATCTTCTTGGCTATTTGATTGCATGTTGATGTTAAATCCATGTTTAGATGAATATCTATCTTTATCCTAGAGAAATTATAAATAAAATGGTCATTCAATAGTAACGTTAGATGTTATAAGAGAAAAACAAAAAAACGTTAGACACTAAGTGGATGGTGAGTTGGTGACTAACGTATAACACTTGAAATGCCTAGTCAAGAATTAGACAGTTTATAATACAATACGAACTATGTGTTACATAGTGTGATATAATGAATTAACATAAGTTTTTCCATATACAATAATATTTCAAATATTGAAAGAGCTGATTACCTTCAAGCATAAGGATATTAGCTAGAGAACCCAATTTACTTCTAAGTCCAAACAAAAAAGATCAAAGAAACATTAATTGAATCAATGCAATGTTGGTTGGTTCGCATTGAGAACTTGAGTTTTTTTTTTTTTTTCTCATTTGAGTAAGATGAAAAATGGAAGATACGTTATGATGGTCGATTTAACCTGTGATATAAATATTTAGTGATACTGGATTACAAAATAAAAAAACTGATCCTAATGTGTAAACCTGTGGCACAAAATAAAATCCCCACACTTACAGCAAAATCCATAAATCTAAAATTTCAAACCATCAAACAACGAAACCAATTTTTTCTCAGTTGAAATGTCAAAAGTTTGAACAAAATCAGGATAATGTGAAAAGATTTTAACTCTCATCCATTGCATCCCTTGATTGCGATGAAACCGAGTCTTCAAGTGCCTCAAGGAATGAGTCAACTGTGAACTTGTCTGCATTAAGAGTTAAAACAGTTCCTTTAAAAAAAATGAAACAAAAGGACTGTGATGCCTTTGAAAATTCTATTGTAAGAGTCTGGCTCACATTTACTTGGGTCGATACCAAACTGAGTCAAATCTATTTGTCCTGTGCGAAGTACCTGAAGGGATTAAAACCCGAGTCAGGATATCGAGCCAAGAACGGTAAACAACATTGTCACCGAGGGGCTTACATAGGTAAATGCATCTACTTGTTGACGAAAAGGAGGGCTCTGCAACAACTCCAGTATATCTTCTGCCTTAGAGTGACCCTGTGAAAAGTCCTTGGGTCAGTTTTGTGCATGAGCATTGTATTGACAGCCCCGCAGATTATTTAATAGGTCTAAAGGAAGTTGGGGCCGTTTAGGATTCTGTTAAGGTTTTGGTTTCGGCATCAGTCAAGAGATTGAGACTTCTCTTGTCGGTCGAGTCTAACTTATGGATTGAACATAGAAGGAGTTTACTGGTTGGAATCCTATCACCCCAATCAATGCCATTCCAGTCTCAAACAGTATACAATTTCATCTAAAGATTGTACGCTGTTCAGATATAATATTCTACAACACTTTGTACAATCCTACCCTTAACAATTTCATAATCCAGTGACCTTCTATATATGCCTGTTACTTCCCCTAAAATTTACAACTTAACTCTGTATTATCTATCATATTTTCAAAGACAGACCTAGCATTGAGAGAGTTGCATGTAATTTCAACTTAAAATAAGTAGAAAACACTGAAGCCCAGGATATACCTCAGGTAAATGTGAAGACAGTCGTTCTTCTACCGGTAACATCTCAAGTAACGGCATAATCAACTCCGGCTTCAAGATATCCCCTAATACTAGACCTTCCGAAGATGAAACATGAAAGGATGATGTGGTACGTAAGGAACATAGCCAGAGAAAAAGAACAATCATAGCTCCAAAGAAAATGATCAGCAAGGCAATGCCATCTCCAAGCCATACAGAAGTAGCTTAATAGCTACATAATGTTTACACACCACAGCATATTGAAATAACAGGAAAAATATGTACCTCCTTCTTCATCTCCAGCAATACCTAAAATTAGGCCACAGTACTCGAATGAGTTTAGGAGAGAAACCAGAAAATCTTATCAACAGGAAAGAATACCAAGAGATAGAGAACTGTACCTACAGGGCCGAGGTTGTTCAGAATTCTTTGCAGGTCTGCTAGCTTAACTGGTCCAGACGAAGATGTCACATCACTCACCTCTGTAGACAAGTTTGGTACAACCAAGTTTCCAGCTCTACGGAGGATGAATATATTCAAGTAAGCCATTAAATTTCAAATAAGCTAATACCATTTACAGCAAAATAATAGCGTCCTTTCACAGTAGTCAGCATCCACATATCGTTTAAAAAGTTTCACATGATTTACAAAAATAACATGGGTACTCCAATCTTTATATGACCCTGAATTAAAAAATTCTAGAAATTCATCTCCACAGAGAAGCTGATAACTTTTAGCAATAACATCCATCAACCTCTGGGTAGCCATGTCTAGAGAAACTATATTGTGCATAGTCTGGTCCCAACTAAGATATAAATTTCCAAGGCATTCCACAGATGCAGCATGAGAAAACAGCATGACAATATCTTTTTAATGAAACTGACCACTAAGCAATCAACCTCTGAAGAGAAAACAAATTGGCAGTTTACATCCTTTGCAGAAGGGATGCAAAACTAACAATCAGACTAGCACTCTACAGTAATCAGTACCTAGATGAAACATCATCTTCTGCCATTTCTTCCACTTCCCCCGGTACAGCAGCTGCTTGTCCTTCATCAAGAAACTCTGGTGCACAGAAAAATATATTAGATTGATCTAACCTTGTCTTTTTATGCAAGAGACGGCCAATAGCAGTGCTTTCACTACCAAGCTCATGTGTTATACACAGAGAAATGATGAGAAAGTAAACATACTATAACGCTCATATGACACACGGAATAAAACGAAGTCTTAGTGACAGCAACAATTAAAGAGGTTACAATTGTGGCATCCACCTATGATAGGACAAGTCTTGCTGCGCTAAAATAACAAGACACATTTCACCTTCTCACTTCAAACTTTTCGTGATACATGAACAATACTACAAGCAAGGAACTGAACACATTATTGCAAATCTGATCTTATATATATTAATAAGTTCTTCACCATTCAGTCAATAGTTGCATTAGACTTATTGGTAATCAGACTCAAGATCCATTTGCGCAAGGAATTTAAAAGTGCACGTCTTTCTATAATACGACACACTCAGGTTTTGATGAAATATAAAAGCAAGCAAAGGGATGGATTTGAACCACTGTTCTACAATCTAGGTGCAACATAACCCTGGAAAATTCGTAGAACACACCCTATGTAGGCACTAGAAGCAGTTTAGCAGCCTAGGCAACGATTAACAGTTCCGAGCAGGGCTTGGTGACTAATTAGCCTAGGCAAAAGAGTGCAGAATCTCTTTAAAAGAAACAAATCTCCAAACAAGACGAGTTTATTATATACTATACTGAACTTAATTTGTTAAGGTGTTATTGAATGGATATCGAATTGGTTCTTTTGACACATTTGGAATTTATTAAATGGTTATGAGGTTGTTTCATAATGCTAAAATGTTCGCCTAGCCTCTAAAGCTTACTTAAACGATAGTGTTATAACATCTAAATGAACAAGTAAACCCTGACACTACTACAGTCATCTTGATGGTGGAAAAGATCACATAAACTAATGAAAAGGAATTGTGGTTCATGCTCTTTGGAAAGGGAAGCTCCTTATATAAATTAGTACAATGACGTAGATCCTAAATCCGTTGGACACAACAACGCGACGAAAAGAAATATGGACGGAAATATATTTAAGGATAAGAAAGCTAGTTCGCTAATCGCGAACGTTGAAGGTTAAACAGCAAGAAAAACATTGGTACCAGGATCCTATCATATCCTAGACTGTTTGTAACAAGGTAGGAATGTTACATGCCTAGTGGTTGATTAAGGTACTGATTGACTGAGGAACACAGCTCTGCATCACCTTCAGCTCTTGGCTCCTGCAAAATAAGTTACCAAAAGAGTTCCCAGAAACAAATAAGATTAAGGATCAACAATGCATCTAGATGAAAGTTATTAAAAGAACAAAAATACACATAAATTGTGAGAAAACAAGCTAACAATTACTTGCATCCAGAAGAATAACTTGCGGTCATCACTGTTGAACTTCAGAATATACACCCTGTCTGATGATTGATTAACCTAAACAGAAACAAGTATTATGTGTTCACAACCTGAAATCAATACTTGACATGCTAGTAAACTCAACTGAACATGCATACCTTTTCAAAAGCAGCTTCATCAGGAAAAACGATTTGATCCTGCAAATAGTGTTGTTAAGGAGCAAAAATAATAACTGGAACAATTAATAAGTCCCTGCATTTGTTATAGTCAGACATGGTAAAAAGGGTCTACTAGACCCTATCAAGGTAAGAAGATAGATAGGGTGGGGGCACGTATCCGCTAGCCTAGCAAAGACGTGAAGCTTACAAAAACTTTAATCCGCTTCTATAAAAATTTTTTAAAAAACAAGTGCAAAGGATACATCTTCTACACTATTCTGCGTTCGATCAAGCCACTGGAAGTGAATTAGTCCCTCTTCACCCTACAAGAGATGAATTGGAGGAAGAAATCAGATAGCAATATAACAGTGGAATAGCTGACACACTGTAACATTTAACTGCAATGATTCCGAATTGATACTAAATGGAAATAAGAGTGTAGAAATTACTCTAGCGATGCGAACAAGTCCTTTCCGTGCATCAGGGACAACTCTTGTTCCCTGTAAAGACATCTTACCAGCACGAAACTCAAGCATAACCTCCTGCCACAATATAAGATGAAGAAGACAACAAATAAAGATGAGCATTAGTTCCAGCCAACAATCTGAGGATAATCTCTAGTTACCTGCATCACTGGAAACGCTTCAGCTGAATCCATGTCAACACCTCTCTATCTACACCAAAAGCCGGAGAAATCACAATAAATTTATACTACTACAATCGCAATAACCCGAAGCAAAGGTAAGAAAAACCCTAAGTACCCATTATCGCAGAAATCGGAAGAAGAGAGATTGAATAGTTTTACCTTGAATCGAAGAAAAAGTTCGGACTCGTTTCGTTTTCTTTCAATTTGGTTCGTCTCTTTCAATACTTCCTCCCGAACTAGACCTTATTCGGCTACTCCCACCCAGATTTTTTTTATTGCATTTAATGACACTTTTTTTTTTTTTNACCTTTTTTTTTTTTTTTTTTTTTTGTGTTTATCAAATTTTGATTTTACGATATTCATGTATTTATTTGATTTTATCTTATTACAAATTTTAATAAAATTTGGTCGACTCAAAAAATTTTACCTAAATTTCATCTCTAAATTCGGTTAGAAATGTCTCTAGAGTAAATTGTTTTAAGTTTTTTGGAATTCCTATACAAAAGATTTGTGAGGGAAGTCCGGAAGTTCAATGACAACATTCTATAATCCTTGTATTCTTTTTGTTTCGGTTTTTGATGATTTAATTCGTTTAATCTGTAATTTTTGATATTTCAATCATTAATGTCCATAATGTTTTGGAGAAGATTAACATACTAAACTAGTCGAGAATGGACCTCTACTTAAGTAATATGGTTTCACAAAGCTATGGCATTTTATGCTCATGACAAATTGGATTTTCACATTTGAATATCCCATTTGAAAATTTGATTATGGTTTAGATGTTTTGAATATCTAAGTAAAGGAAATGAAGATTCACAGAAAGACCAAAGTTTTTTTTTTTTTTAGAACATGCTGATATTTAAGCATGGTCGTGCCTATAGAATAAAATTTGAGGCATTTGCCTCATGTTGAAAGTTTATATATTTAATTTAAGGCCCCAAAATGTAAAAATTACTCTTAGAATTTAAGTTGTATCAGAGTTACTAATATATATTTATGAATAATATATTATAATTAGTAATATTTTTAATTATATGCCTTATTTTTATAGTAAATTATAAATATTTTATAATATTTTTATCTATTCATTTGTTATTTAAAAAACTTATTTAGTTTTTTTAGTTATTTATACGTAAGAACGATTTGTATCTTTATGATAGGAATATATAGATATTGTTAGAAAATTAATAGTTTAATGAGAAAGTTCATAATGAATAAGAAAAAAATTGTATGTATTTTTGACAATAGTTTATATCGTTTGAAATTTGATTATAAATATCATTAAAATTTGATAGATAAAATTTTATTTTTAAATTTGTCTCGATTTGTTTTTAACCTTGGCACGGCACTTTTAAGATATTTTTCGTTTAGTTGCTCACAAGTTATGTCATAATTATTTATAATTAATTTAATTTTGGCTTATAGTCATTGGTACGTAAGAACATACATAAATTTTTACTTTCTCGTATTCTTCATTATGTTTTAGCTTACTGAAAATTTAGACATAACCACGATTTAACTTTTTCGTCGATGTCTCATTCTGAGTATTAATTATTTTGCATCATCACATGGTGCATTTCACATCCTTTTTGACATTTTTGTTACAATCTCCTGACCTCCAGATCCAATGGTGTATCATAGTATAACTGTATAACCATCCAAGTTATATATAATAATTTTCTTAATTTCATCAAACAATTATAACACTATCTAAATATACCGTATGAGAATTCTCCAAAATGCGCAAAATCCTTTCATGATTGCTATACGTTGATATTGCATTGTGACAACATCACTGGCGCTTTTGTTTTATTTGTTTTCTTGATATAAAGTATCCATTATACCCAAAAGCTTATGTAAAGTGCAATTTTGACACATCATTTGCTAATCAGCTGCACAAATGGGTATGGGATGGATTACGAGACACGACAATTGATCAACTGAATATTGCGGTTCAACAACACTTGAAAAGAGATCGAATGTGAAAAGCTCTACCATACATATATTTTGTCTCTTTTTGATTGAGGCACTTATATAAATACATAGAGAAAACTAACAACTCGAAAGAAACAATACATAGAATTGGATACCCAGGAATGCTCAAGCGAACTAACAACTCGAAAGGAGGTGTAAGACGCTTACTCTGCTAAAGAAAGTTGATTCACAAGTGAGAACATATTTGTTAATTTGTCTATCATATTGTCCATCTTTTCTGTAACTGTTTGATTCTATTTCCACTATACCTAAGTAAGCAAAGAAAGAAGTAGCTTTACAATTATAAATAGTTGGATCTGGAATCTAAACCGCGTATTAGAAGATAAATAAAGTAATAAGAGAAAAAGGTTTTAAATCTCAAACTAAGAAGCATATATATATTTTAGAAGAAAAAGCAAAAGAGCAAATCGAAAGTGGATGCAAAGGAGGTCCATACACGTCTGATTTAGCTGTAATGTTGGTATGTCCCAAAGAAAACTCTCACCCTCCAACCACATCACTACTTAACAACTACGAAATTTCCAATCTTCCATTCCATTATTTGATTACTCTAAAAAGAAAAAAAGTAAGTAAATTGCAATTTGATTCCATCATATAAATTTTTATTCGACGGAGACTTAAAAAGCCCAAAACCCACACACACTCCGCCAAAAAATATCTATTTCTCGTTTTTGCAATCATCCAAGTCAAGCAGAAGAATCAATCTCTCTTAAGCTTTAGTGGAGAAAAAAAAGTGTTTTGATCGGAAGAATCTGATTTTGGTTTTGATGTCGTTTTCCAACCATATTCCTTCCGTTTACTCTCTATGACCTCTTCTTCTTCTTCTTCCTCTCTTTGTCGATTTTTCTGATAATTCAACAGATGAGAAGTTCTGGGTTTCTTCTTCTCTACTTCTTCTTCTTCTTCTTCTTCCTCTATCCGATATCACTAGGTACTGTATCTCTTTCCTTCTATTTTTGTTTTATGAAAATAATATGCTCATCAGAGTTTCAGCTTTTGAATCAGCCAGATGATGATTCAGTGTCGAAGAATTGAGTGTGTGGGCTTGGATATTTCTAGGTCTAGTCTCTTGGGTTTTGCTAAATTTGTTGATTGATTGATAAATTTTGGATCTTTGATGTTTTGATTTTGAATTTCTAATGAAAATTTGTTGCCTTTTTAACTATGGTGATTGGCCCTTTTGTTCATTTTCTGAGTTACTGAAGTTTTGTTTACCATTTTGTGTGTTTTTGACATGAAGGATTGCTTTGTTTGTTTTCTTCAGAGTTTCAAGGTGTAGGAGCGTCATTTGTAGGAACCTATGGGATAAATTATGGAAGGATTGCGGATAACATACCCTCCCCGGATAAAGTAGTTTTACTTCTAAAGCAAGCGAAAATCCGGAATGTGAGAATATACGATGCAGATCATAGTGTTCTACAAGCTTTTAGTGGTACTGGTTTAGACCTTGTGATTGGACTTCCTAATGGGTTCTTAAAAGAGATGAGTTCTAACGCTGATCATGCTTTCACTTGGGTTAAAGATAATGTTCAGTCTTTCTTACCCAAGACTAGGATTCGTGGTATCGCGATAGGAAATGAAGTTCTTGGAGGTGGTGACTCTGAGCTTTCCGGAGCTTTATTGGGGGCTGCTAAGAATGTCTACAATGCGTTGAAGAAAATGAATCTGGAGAAAACGGTGCAGCTCACAACGGCTCATTCACAGGCTGTATTCTCTGATTCGTACCCACCATCGTCTTGTGTGTTTGAAAAGAATGTTGTTCAGTACATGAAGCCACTGTTGGAGTTCTTTAATCAGATTGGTTCTCCTTTTTGTTTAAACGCTTACCCTTTTTTGGCGTACACTTATAATCCGACGGAGATTGATATCAACTATGCTCTTTTCAAGCCAACGGAAGGCATATATGACCCGAAAACCGATCTACATTATGATAACATGCTTGATGCTCAGATCGATGCTGCCTACATGGCACTGCAAGATGCTGGCTTCAAGAAGATGGAGGTTATGATTACCGAAACTGGATGGGCTTCTAAAGGCGATTCAGATGAACCTGCAGCAACACCAGAGAACGCAAGAACCTATAATTATAATCTCAGGAAGAGGCTTGCAAAGAGGAAGGGGACACCTCTTAGACCAAAAACGATGCTCAAAGCCTATATCTTTGCTTTATTCAATGAAAACTCAAAACCGGGGAAGAGTTCAGAGACACACTTTGGGCTTTTTAAGCCTGATGGAACTATATCATACGATATTGGGTTTAAGAGTCTAAAGTCAGATGCTGGCAAGTCACCCTTTCCATCATCAAAGGTATGAATACTCTGTATTGGGGAGGCTGTAGTATAATTGTTGGTTTGGCAATGACCATATATATCCATTGTGTATCATATTTTGCTACATGAACCTAAAAAATTAAAAATTGACTTTAGAATCAGATTCAAGCTTATGCAGAGTGAACATCTTGAGTATCAATCTCTCCTACGTTTTGTTTCAGGCAGGTCGGTACTCTGCGGCATTAGTCATCTGTGTCTATGTTTTTCTCCTGATGATATAACTGCGGAAATGGTATGACAACTGGATCCTCGGATACTGTCTTGCATTGTAGCTATACGTTATATTTTTACTAGGGGGTGAGAGGCTCACGAAATGGTAGTAGCACAAAATTTTAGTAGTAATCTCATAGCCAAGAGATATCCAGATAATATATAGTCAGACACTTCTGACCTTCATATATATCAAAGCTTATGTAAACAGGTCTTCTTATATAATAGAAAAAAATTTCTTCTAAACTTGTTATCATATTTGGACATATAAGCAAAGCAATATAATAGCAGATTCGAGAGGTTCAAACAAGGTTTTGGCCATGGTAAAATCCTGAAGTAGCTTTTTTTTTTTTTTTTTTTGGGAGTTTGCCAAACTTATCCAAAATATATTAACTTATTTCTTACTAATCCTTAGAATATGTGGAGGATAAAAATAGGTAGAAATTTGGTGTGTGAATGAGAGTTTAACAAATAGACTAGAGATAGAGTCTTTAGCCTAAACAGAAGCACAACCTCATTCTCTCTCCCTCCAAAATTCAAATATACAAATTCTAGAATACTCAACAGCAACAAGTTTTAAAATATGTGGTCATCCTCTGACTCTATTCTTCCCGGACCACCGAGCCGAAACAACTTATCCGCGGCTGACCTCAGCCCCTCTGGCCTCCTTGCGTTTGCCTCTGGTTCTTCCGTCTCTCTTGTCGACTCACACTCACTCCAGCTCATTGCAACTGTCCCTCTTCCTTCCCCTCTCCCTTCTGCGATTTCTCCTGTTACCTCTGTTCGTTGGGCTCCTGCTCCTCTCTGCCGTGATCCCTTCTCCTCTGATCTGCTCATCGCCGTGGGTGATCTCCTCGGCCGCATCGCTCTTGTGGATTTCCGCCTCTCTTCTGTCGAACTATGGCTTGAACAAAGCTCTGATGGTGGTAGAGGGAAGACCCTCGGCTCAGGGGGCATACAGGACCTCTGTTGGGTATTGGCTCGGCCAGAATCCTATGTTCTTGCTGCCATTTCTGGTCCGTCTTCTCTTTCGCTCTACACTGATTCTGGACAGCTCTTCTGGAAATATGATGCATCTCCTGAATTTCTATCTTGCATTCGTTCTGATCCCTTCGATATTCGCCATTTCTGTGTCCTCGGGCTCAAAGGGTTTCTTCTTTCTGTAAAACTTCTTGGGATAACTGAGAATGACGTCGCTCTTAAGGAGTTTCAGATCCAAACGGACTTTAGTGATCTACAGAAGCTAGAACGTGAAGTCGTTAGCAACATTAACTCAACGACTCCTGCATCAGCTGTTTTCCCATTGTATTCTGCAAAATTCTCTTTTTCACCACATTGGAAACACATCCTATCTGTCACCTTCCCGAAAGAGCTTGTCGTGTTTGATTTGCAGTACGAAGTAGCCCTTTACGTAGTACCTGTACCTCGTGGCTACGCTAAGTTTGCTGATGTTTTGCCTGACCAGAGCCACGAGTCTTTATATTGTGTTCACCTCGATGGCAGACTCATCATTTGGCGACGAAAAGAGTGAGCCATCTATCATTGTTTTTCTTTTGTGGTCTTGTTTCTAAATGTATTCTGTTCTTTCAGAGGAGAACAAGTCCATGTCTTGTGTGGAATCGAAGAGTTAATGCCAGGGATTGGTAATACTGTTCCATCACCTTCTCTTCTGACTTTATTAATCTCACAGTTGGACTCAACCCTCCAGAACATTAGGAAGATCCATTCAGATGCTCTTTTCGATGATGGTTCGGAGCTTGAACCTGTTTTTGAGTTCAACGACTCCGCTTTCCTTCATTACAAGACACATTTCATATCTATATCTGACGATGGTAAATTATGGAGTTGGATCTTCAATGTCAAAATTGATGATGATCCTGATCCTGATCCTCAGAGTAATGACAACAAGATGCTAGAGAGTCAAGATCTCCACCAAAATATATCTTTCGAGGTCTATGTCAATGGAAACTTCTTCGCTTTATCTTTTTGCTTTCTCGATTTTTTGTGTTTAAAGAAAAACTCACTGATGCAGATGTCTTTAGTTGGACAACTTCAGCTTCTCTCGTCCATTGTGACTGTGCTTTCAGTACCAACACCTTCCATGACTGCAACACTGGCTCGTGAGTTAACATCGCAAACTCTAGAATTCTGAATATTAGATATGAAAATGAAAATCTTGAGTTGGTGGATGATAAGAATGTGCATGGTATATGAAGGTGGAGGCAATTTGCCTGCGGTAGTAGTTCCACTCGTTGCTTTAGGAACTGAAGCTGGAACAATTGATGTTGTTGATGTGTCTGCAAACGCAGTAGCAGCAACTTTCTCTGCACACACCAGCAAAATAAAGGGTCTAAACTGGCTAGGAAATTCGAGACTCGTTTCATACTCATGTAGTCGGGTTAGACAAAAACTCATTCCATAAAGTCCTAGAATGTATTTTTATTAGATTTTGAAAACAGTAATGTTACTTTTGTGTATTCAGGTGAGTAAACGAACAGGTGGATATATTAATAAGCTCATCGTCACATGCCTTAGGAGTGGTGCCAATAGAGGCTTTAGAGTCTTACAAAGCCCCGAGCGAGCTCCCATAAAAGCTATACGGGCTTCATCTTCTGGGAGGTTGTTATCTTTTCTTGTTCTTTGTAATTCAACTAGAGATTATAAGTCTTTAAAATTTTGTTTTTTCAGGTATCTTCTTATATTGTTCCGTGATGCTCCACTAGAAGTATGGGCAATGACTAAAAGCCCTGTATTGGTAAGTTTGGTTTTATACAACTGATGAAATGCTTAAAAGAAAACAATGATGAGATGGGTTTGTAAACTATATGACTTGTACTTTGATGTAGCTTAGATCACTAGCTCTCCCATTCGCGGTTCTTGAATGGACTCTACCAACTATTCCAAGCTCAGCTCAAAAGAGTCTCTCAAAGAGTTTTTCAATGTCATCTAACCATGAAACAAATACCGCACAAGATGACACTGGAACTCCAAAAGCATCAGAGTCTAGTAAGTCACACTTTCATTAATTATTTCATTTTCGTCCCTCTAATCTGACTCCCTTTTCTAACAGAAGTTGTTGGTGCTGATGGACTCCAAGATGATGCTTCTGAAAGTTTTGCATTCTCTCTAGTAAATGGCGCCCTTGGGGTATTTGAAGTTTATGGACGAAGAATTCGAGATTTCAGGTCACACTTTTTAAGGAAAACATTCTCACAATTTCTCTTCACGAACTAACATGCGGATTCTGTTTATTTTGTTAGACCGAAATGGCCGTCTTCTCCTTTCATAGCTTCTGATGGGTTAATTACGGCTATGGGATATCGCTTACCTCATGTTGTATGTATACTCTACCTCTTGATATTATCTATGGTTGTTCTAAACTATAACTTGGAGACAATTACTTAACAGGTCACAGGTGACAAGTTGGGAAACATACGGTGGTGGAATGTAGCATCCGGTAACTCCTCTTCGTTTAACACTTGCAAAGAAGGAATAAAGAAGATCAAATTTTCACCTGTTATTGATGGTGATATTAGCAGAGGACGTATTACAGTGCTATTTATTGACAGCACATTTTCCATCTATGATCTTGTAAGATTTCTTGTGACTTCTTGATGTTGTTGTAAGTCATAATAATGTTCTAGTGTGTCGTGTAAGCCATGATCCTTGTATTGTTATTGCAGGATTCACCAGATCCATTGGCCATATCTCTCTTGCGACCTCAAATTTCAGGCACTCTTATACTTGAAATTGATTGGTTGCCATTGCGAACTAGCAAGTTTGACTCGCTTATGATGTGTGTTGTTGGAACTGACGGTAGCTTCCGCCTAGTCGAGGTTCATGCGTAAGTAATGTATATAATTCCCATTGTAGAAGCTTTTACGAAAGAATGCAAAAGCAGAGGAGAAAGTCTGTATATCATTGGTGTTCATGAATTGAATCTAATGCAGAAATGAAAAGATGACTACTCAAATACCACAGACAAAAACTCCTAAGTACAGATTTCGTTCTGTGCCTTTATGCACTCCTATGTTACTCCCCATAGCACATGCTCAGGTGAGGCTAATTTCTGTTTTGTTTTGAGCTTATCAAGAAGTACAAGAGCTTACACTTCTGTTTGTAGGCACTGCGGATGATCTTGCAACTCGGCGTAAAACCATCTTGGTTCAACACTTGTAGTACATGCATCGAAAAACGACCACATTCTATACCAGGAAGATCTTCGTCCTCTAAAGATCTTCGTACTTTCATGACTGATTTCCAAGCAATTGGTGACCCCGCGGTGTTGGAAATGCTGCTTAAAGTACTAGAACCATATCGCTCAGAAGGTTAGATTCATTGTTTTTTCTTCTCCATACAACAATTTGTATGACTTTTATAATGAAAGGTAGTTTACTCAACAAATGTTCAAAATGTGGATGGCTGAAGGCTGCTTGCTAGATGACGAGAAAGCAAAGTTGTACTCAAGTCTAGTTAATAGAGGTTGTGCTGCAAGATTTGCTTTCGCGGCTGCAATTTTTGGGGACACTTCCGAGGCGCTTTTCTGGTTACAACTGCCTTATGCCATTGACCATGTAGTCAACAAAATAGATAGCAAGTCTCCTATAAAGCAGTTTGAGGAGACAAGTATGTTGAGTACGATTGCATCAAAGGGACCATCAACTTCAGGATATGAGAAAAATGATTCTTCGGTTAGTCATCCACTAGAAATAGTTACTTTTGAGTTGAACCTTTGTGAATTTACAATGATTGGTGAACAGAACGAATGTCAGCTCAGACTAATGGCTTTCGAACAAAAAGAATTATGGGTATGCGCTAATGAGCGAATCCCGTGGCACGAGAAGCTAGAAGGAGAAGAGGCGATTCAGAATCGCGTACACGAGTTAGTTATCTTCCAGTGTAACCTCATCTTGTTGAAAATTTAAGGTTAACATATATACTTGTGCTTTGATGATCAGACTTGTATCAGTTGGGAACTTGGAAGCTGCGGTGAGTCTGTTACTCTCCACTTCTCCCGATAGCTCGTATTTCTATCCAAATGCCTTGCGCGCTGTTGCTCTATCATCTACCGTTTCAAAATCACTCGTTGAGCTAGCGGTGAAGGTAGCAACTAGTAAAAGGTCATATTTGGTCTCTGCCTCGAACTCGAGTTTTTCCTTGACATAGTTTCCCTTATGAAGGTAGTTGCAGCCAACATGGTGAGGTCAGACAGGTCACTTTCTGGAACTCATCTTCTGTGCTCGGTTGGAAGATACCAAGAAGCATGCTCTCAGGTTAAGCTTTGTACACACTTTTAGATAAATATCTTAATATGTTTTGGATCCCAAGATCTGCTCTTTGTGTAGTTACAAGATTTTGGATGCTGGACGGATTCTGCAACATTGGCAGCAACACATTTAAATGGATCTCACTATGCTAGGTCTGTTAGCTAACCTTAATCTATATCAACGGTGATCATAACTCTGGGAATCAAATCAATTCTTCGTTTATTATGTTAAAAAACTTTATAGGACTATGATAGTTTTAAATTCATCGGGATTTTAATCCATCGAGATCTATATATTGGCGAAAATGTTATTAGTTTATCGAGTATTAATTTTCTAGAATTTATTGTACTCAGAGTGTTGCAAAGATGGGCTAGACACGTCGTGAACACTGAACACAACCTTTGGAGGTATATATCATGATCGATTTTTTTTTGTTTTGAAAATTGCTTGCCATACTTAAACCTGATTTTGAATATTTGTAGGGGTTTGATACTATACGTAGCAGCAGGAGCTTTTGAGGAAGCTTTAGCTGCATTACGCAAGGCTGAGAGGCCAGAGACCGCGGCTATTTTCATCATGGCTTGCCGAGAAACTCTAGCAGAGAGTTGGAATATTGATGTTGAGAATGAAGATGTGATTGCAATTACTGAAAGCTATGAGCTCTTTCAAAGGAAGCTGGTGCATCTATGCATGGACTCACCACCGATTTTTCAATAATACATTCCTTAAATTACTCGTGTATAAGACTCAGAAGCTTCAGTGTCGCCTTTACAGTATCATACATAGCAAACTTCACAGTTGGTACATCCGGTTAAAACTCGAGATTCTCAGTTATTCAAGTATATACCAATTTTTGAGAAACTTGGAATTCAGTTATGCAAGACACTTTTTGTATGTGTTTTTTTTTGGGGTCTTTTTTAACGATCCTATCCAGATTTTAAACACCCGACTAATCTCCAAATCGTCAAGTTGCGATTACTATCGATACGTAGAATTAAAATCTTTGAAATTTTGGTACAAGCTAGGATACAGTTTAGGAATGAAGTCGGTAGCTGAATGAGTCTTAACAGAGATTGTTTTATATGTAACGATTCGAGAAAGGAAAGGTCTAATTCATTTATGAGTTGTAATCTTTGGAGCATGCATGATCTATTGGACATATTCACATCATGTGATGTTATGCTTGTTCTGGTTCGGTTCTTTATACAATTGTCAAAGTAAGTGGTCCCGTTTTCGAAAAGAGAGTGTCTCTGAATCAAATTATTCACCGAAACGAAATAAAGAAAACTCACATGATCAGTTTTATATGAATTTTCTTGCATGCCAAAGTGACCAAATCAACAATAGTCTCATGCACGTTTTTATGTTTCTCTAGGTTGGTGGTTACAACACAAACAATATATATCTTTGAATTTTTTTTTAATCAAATCCAAATGATATATATAAATCCACTTTGCTCAATTTTAAAATATAGTGAATTCTAATGCATTTCCAAAATGGTAATTAATTTAGAAACGGAAAAAATAGATCATAACTTTTATTGTGTTGTAGCATGGTTTTGAATTCAATTTATTTTTTATACCAAATAAAATTTGTTCATCTAGAAAAATTATATTTTTTGAATTTTGAACCTTTAAACCCGTCCACAATTTTTTGGTTAGATCAGCCGAAAGTTTAAATTTTTTTTTTTTTTTTTTTTTTTTTGGGTACCGAATAAATTCGCATTTTAATTATTTTGGTCATTAAAGTAGATTATTCCTTTGTTGTAGTTATAGTGTAGATCCGAATAAAAAGTGAAGAATTTTCCATTTATTATTATTTTTTTTTCCTTAAAAATTAGTTAAATTACAGATATACAAAAAACAGCTTACTTCGCCATTTTCTCAATCTCTCTTTCTTCTCGGTTTCTCCGTCAGCAGCGAGATTTGTGAAATCATTAAGGTAACACTCTGTTTCTTTTCCTCTATAATCATAGACTAATCAATCATCCCTCAAATTTTCATACTTGAAACAAAACACAGCCAAATCCAATCTAGGTGTTGTAATTGCAATGTCCCATTTTCAGTAAAAATCTAATCTTGATTTCAAAATTGGATTTTTATTGTAGAAACAATGGGTGAGAATGAGAGAGGCAATGAGCAGAAGAAGCCATTGATGGAACCATCATCATCGTCATCATCTGATCGAAATCTTCCTGATTTCAAGAAATCTGTCAAGCTCAAGTATGTGAAGCTTGGTTACCATATCGTGATCACACATGGCATGTATCTCTTTCTCTCACCTTTGGTTCTTGTGATTGCTGCTCAGATCTCTACTTTCTCACTCAATGATCTTTACAATCTTTGGGAACATCTTCAGTACAATCTTATCTCAGTGATTCTCTGTTCCACACTTATTGTGTTTCTTATGACCATTTACTTCATGACTCGTCCACGTCCTGTCTACTTGGTTGACTTCTCTTGTTTCAAACCTGAGGATTCTAGGAAATGTACCAAGAAGATCTTTATGGATAGGTCTAAGCTTACCGGTTCGTTTACTGAGGAGAATCTTGAGTTTCAGCGCAAGATTCTGCAGCGTTCAGGGCTTGGTGAATCGACTTATTTACCTGAGGCTGTTCTCAATGTTCCTCCCAATCCGTGTATGAAAGAAGCGAGAAAAGAGGCTGAGACTGTGATGTTTGGTGCCATTGATGAGCTTCTTGCTAAGACGAATGTGAATCCTAAGGATATTGGTATCTTGATTGTCAACTGCAGTTTGTTTAACCCGACACCTTCGTTATCTGCTATGGTTGTTAATCATTATAAGCTTCGTGGTAACATACTTAGTTACAACTTAGGAGGAATGGGTTGCAGCGCTGGTTTGATTTCCATTGATCTTGCTAAACATCTTCTTCATAGCATTCCGAATACTTATGCAATGGTGATTAGTATGGAGAATATTACGTTGAATTGGTACTTCGGGAATGACCGGTCAAAGCTTGTCTCTAATTGTCTCTTTAGAATGGGAGGTGCAGCGATTCTTCTCTCGAACAAACGGTGGGACAGAAGAAGATCGAAATACGAGCTTGTTCATACGGTTAGGACCCACAAGGGAGCTGATGATAAATGCTTTGGCTGCATAACTCAAGAAGAGGATTCCACAAGTAAGGTTGGTGTAACCCTGTCCAAAGAACTAATGGCTGTTGCGGGTGATGCTCTTAAGACAAACATCACGACATTAGGACCAATGGTTCTGCCAACTTCTGAACAGCTTCTGTTCTTTGCAACATTAGTAGGACGAAAGCTCTTCAAGATGAAGATTAAGCCATACATCCCAGATTTCAAACTAGCATTTGAGCATTTCTGCATCCACGCGGGAGGAAGAGCTGTTCTTGATGAATTAGAGAAGAACTTGAAACTCTCAGATTGGCACATGGAGCCCTCGAGAATGACACTTTACCGTTTTGGTAACACCTCCAGTAGTTCTTTGTGGTATGAATTAGCATATAGTGAGGCCAAAGGAAGGATCAAGAAAGGTGACAGAATTTGGCAGATAGCTTTTGGTTCAGGTTTCAAGTGCAACAGCTCGGTTTGGAGAGCCGTAAAGTCGGTAAACCCGAAAAAGGAGAAGAACCCATGGATGGATGAAATTCATGAGTTCCCTGTCGATGTCCCAAAGGTCTCAACAATCTAGAAAACCACTCATGGCCAACAGTGGCAATTTTTTCAGAAGAGAGTTCTCTTGAGTTTCCATCTTTTCGATGTTTGGTGTCTGTTCGATTTTGTGTCTTCCCCGTGATTTTACCTTGTTGTTGAATGGTTAACAAACACACTAGACTGGTTAACTTTTTTTGCCTTCTTTTTTGGGAAAACATGTTGTAGGCATCAACAGACCTTCAAGGGTCCAGCTTGTTTATGTGTCCTTGAAGCCTTCTTTTTTCAGGCTCTTTCATTTTTTTGACAAAGTTACAAAGATATCAATATCAAAATCCATAAATAAGGTAGGAGTCTTCTATGTTTGCTTAGAATCTGTTGCAAAGATTAGACAATCTCCATCTCTTACAACATCTATGTCATCAATCTCTGCATTGTTGTCTTTGCTCATAACTCTGGTAGCAACAATACTGAACTTGTTGGAACCCAATTCTAGCAACTCCTTGAAACTCCCAGGAAGCAGCACCAGCTTGGCTGGCACATCCTCTTTCTCCGCGCAACTAATGGTCACCCTCACGGTGTTTCTGGTTCTGCCTTCATCTACCGTCGCCAGCTTGTTCTTGTTTACGTTTTTAGAAGCTAATATCCCAAACAGTGAGTTGTCGAAGTTGTTAGTTTTCCGTCTTGTTCTTGTTTCCGGGAGCCTGAAAGACACCTCTCTTGATGGGGGACGAATGTTGGGTTCACTAGTGAATCGTCCTAGAAATCGGATCCCGGTTTTGAGTATTGGAACTGAAGAACTTGACTCGATATGCGCACTTTCATGTACTCTTTCTCGGAATAAGGCTTTGATATCCTCATGCCCTTGTTGCTCAGCAAGATCCCTTGCCGTCCAACCATGCATATCCTGCTTGTTAACGTCCGCACCTTGCTCCAGAAGATACTTTACCATCTCTATGTTCTCTTCGCATACAGCGGCATGGAGTGCAGAAGTGCCTGTGGCTCTAGGACGGGTAACGTCTCCACCATGTTGAGCTATCTCTTTTAGTAGCTTCAAGTTGCCTTGTTCAGCCGCCGTGCAAGCAAAATGACCCACATCCCCTGCATCTAAGGTACTGCCATTTTCTAACAATACTTTCACAACTTTCTCATGTCCTTCCACCATCGCTTCCCACAGCGGTACATTCCCTTCCGTGTCTGCAGTTTACATCTCATTATAATTAGCAGCTCAATAGTTCAGAACAGAATAAAGGAAGTATCTTATATTGAACAATATTTTTGGCGAGTACCTCTACAATTCGGGTCTGCGTTGTATTCCAACAGAAGAAGCACGCAATTCAGACTTCCTTTTGATGCTGCTATATGCTGTTTCCAGACAAGAAGAGAAGTCAAAGTTAGAGTCAGCTGCTTGGATAGGGAAAATATAACAGTAAATACTGACCAGAGGCGTTCTGCCATTGTTATCCGATTCATTAGGATCGAGTCCTCGCTTTAACAACTGATGTAAAAGCAAGTCGTCTTCTCTTATTGCAGCAAAGCATAAATTAACCGGAAGATCCAGTTTACCCCGTGCAAGCATGTTTTCGGTCTCCAGTAGAACATTCTCCATCATTGGGTCATTCATTTCTTTCAAATGCTGCGAGAGAGAGGCAAGACCAGTAAGTATTTTTTATATCAATTCTTCCAAACCTCAGGAAGATAAGTTTGCCCACCTGAAGTAGATTATTCATGATTATAGTACCATCTCCAACATTTGCCTGAATGATATTCAAGAAAGTTGTACGGTTCATACGCAATAGTTGGCACAACCGTTTCGTCCTCACTGTAAACAGCTGTGGTCTGTAGCACAACACCCCTATCTCTCCTACAATGTCTCCAGCTTTAACCTCCCTCACAGCCTGAAATTATCCACAAACTACTCTTTGTAAGTGCTCAGATACATCAAAGGTTCAAACATCAAGTGAGAAACATTTTCAGTCTCCCCAAAGCAATGTTGACTTACGTTTTCTACTGTATTGTTGCTAACCAACAAGTCCTGCATCATAGCGCAGAAATTAGTCTCGCATTCTTTTCATACGTGTCACCTTGACAAATAGAGAACTGAGTAGTGTTTATTACCGCGGTACCATTCACAAGGATGTAGAAGTCTGTTGGTGCTTCGTTTTGCAAGATGACATCTTCTTTTGGTGGAAAGTACTCTGCTTTCATTTCTGAGACCTGAAAAATGTGAAGAGAGCTTAGCACAAGTGCAGTTCATGATGCATATGTGTCTGTGTCAAAATAGGAGATGATGGAAGAGGAGGAGTAGGGTTTGTGATCAGTATACCAGTTGGAAAAGCAGGTCATTGGATACTCCGCGAAAGAGGTAGACTTTATCAATGAGGTTGTAGAAAAGGAAATGTGATATACTGGATCGAATGGCTTTTGGGAGCGCATCAAGAGTTTCTTGCTGTTGTAGCCCTTCAGAGTCGGTCCTATACTTGAGACATAAATGTGCAAGCATCTGATCTTGGAGACGAGGTAGTAAATGGTTTCTACGAGCAAAATTTGAAGCAGCTTGTATTGTATCTCTCTACAAAAGAAGAAGCAAATTTGAGTTAGACTTGAGGTATATGGAATTAGTTGATGGAATGGTAAGTAACTTACAAAAGCTCTGGTCCGGCTTGTTCCATGGACTACCAAATTGGTCATGTTACCGATCAAGTATGCTGTTAAACCGAGATTGAAGAGCATATAGAAAATGACAAAGATCATCTCCTTTGTGTTCACAGGATGCAGATCACCATAACCAACAGTGGTTAGAGTAGTGATAGACCAATACATGGATGTAACATATCGCATCCACAAACTTTCTTCTAGGTAGTTTTTGTTCGATGCTCCAATCCATGTACGTAATGGATCATGGTTGCGTGCCGCAAGAAGGTAGTAGAAACATGCAGCAGAATGAACTGCGAAAAGAGTGACCTGTGACATGCTCCACTTAATAAGTATTCATACTATCACTACATTGAGAGACTATAATAAGAACATAAAACATTTTGGAATGTTCTTACACAAACGAGTTTTGCGCATCGGACCCAAAAGTAGTTAAACTTGCGGTCTTTCTCGAGTCTGTTTAAAGACAATGTTAAGAGTTGTTGAAAAGAAAGAAAGAAACAAAAAAAATTAATCTGATATGATTGATGAAACGAACCTAGCAAATAAGGCACCAACTCTACGAAGACGCCAGAGACGAAGCATGTTAAACAATTTATAAGACTGAGGTGAGATTCTGACAGCTAGCTCTGAAGGGATGGTTGAAACGACGTCAAGGAGGAACCAAGAACGCAAGTACTTGAATGCAATCATTTTACGGTCATCAACAAGTAAGTAAGTGGATCTATCGAGGTAACCCACGAAGAAAGTCACAATGATATCGATAGCAAAGAATGCATTTGCAATGTTATCGGTTATAGAGAGTGGAGGCCTTGGCTTTTTTAAGAACCCAAACTCGAAAGGTGAAACCCAAGCAGTGTATACAACAAGTACCACTAGGTAAGCCTCCCATGCCCTGCATCATGCAACACTTCCTTTTCAGTATATGAAGCTATCATGCAAAAGTTTAGCAAAGAAACATTATACTGTTGTTTTTTAATATAAACTATAGAAGTTCCCAACCTATAATTGAAATTTTCCATTAATGACGATATTTTTTAAAGCCCAAGTCTTTCCTAAATAAAGTTGAATCGAACTTGAGTTTAATAGCTACCATATTTTTTAATAGCTACCATATTTATCAGTTTTTTGCATGGATCGTTGAAATGAAGCAATGGAGGAGCCTTGCTTGCATATTCCACATTCATTATCGCATTTATTTAGGATTATCCTCGAAAAAGCAAAAGCCAAAAGCAAAGGCGTGTTTAAAGGTAATTAGCCGAGGGATGTAATCATGTAATAATGATCGGTCTTTGAATCTTCCACATTAGCCTTCGCATTTATGTTTGTTCATTTTTTGACTAATCATTTAAGCACGATGTGGAACTAGGATTTGATTATTGAATATTCCAAATGTTGAATAGCAAAAGGTAACTTTAGTTGTGTCGGTTAATCCGTGGACCTATATTTTTATTTGTAATATATATATATACTCTCTCTATTTCTTTAATATACTTTTTTTACATTAAATATTAATTATTTAATTTTCACTAATAAAAAAAAATTGAAATACATAAACACCAAACTACACGTAAATTTTGCATAGAAATACAAACAGTTGTATATATTAACAGTCTGAAATACTGAAAATAAATAAAAGAGAAATTCCCCAAAAAACCCGCACATCGATTTTTTGTTTTTAAAATTACCACCAAATTTCAAAAGTCCAAAAATACAAAAAACACAAGAGTTAATTTTGAAGAGTTTGGAATTTAAATTTTTTTAGATTTGGGTTAACTATTCAAAAATTAGGTATAGTTTAAGGGGGTAGGGTTTGGGGTTTAAGGTTTATTTTTGAATATTAAAAAGATAATTTAAATTTTAGTGTTATTTTTGGAAATTTTGAAAATGATTGATTTTTTGGAACCAAAAATTGAATACGTGGTATTTTTGAGAATTGTCCTGCGTAAAATTATATTATACATGGCAACTTCAGTAGATGATTATGTAATTTTATGACATCAGGTAAATAAATATAAATTTTTATTTGTAAAAACACTAGATTATGTTATCTTTATGCTACTTTATAAAATAACATATATGTAGATTTGCAAGTAACATGTTAGTTTCCAGAAACAGCAAAGTTTAGAAAAATAACATTCAATCTAGACTGTACTTGACAAAAACCAGAAACTATTATTTCTCTCATAAAGTAAAAAAAAAAAACAATCAATCTAGAGTTTTATTATTTTTTGGTTAAAGATCTACTGTTGCAAAAAACTTTAGTAGTGAATTGTTGATTTATGTAACTGTCCTAATTATAAGAAAACAGAAAAAGAATTACAAAATATATGATGATGATGATCCTATGTAATATATGAATCTTGATGATGAGAGAAGAAAGAAAAATGGTAAAGATGATGATGAGACCTGTATTTATGATCATAAGGAGATATGATATATCTCCTCAGCTTAATTCTTCGATTACTTCTAGCTCCAAGAGATGGTAAAATCCCAGTGGAAAGACTAAAATGACTACTTTCTCTAGAAATCTGCTCAACCTCATCTTCTTGGTACCCTCCTCTGCTTCTCAGATTCCACATAATCTCTCCTCTTTCTTCTTGCTCTTGTTCTTGGTTTATGCAATAAGAAGAAGACGAAGAACCAGAGTAGGTTGCAATTTGAAGAGGTGTGTCATCTTGACTTTTAATACTTTAATGTCAAGCTTCTGTAACAATAGGACCCCACCTTCACGTCTTGCTTAATTTCTCTAAGAGCATTTATTGTTGTTATTGGTTTCTCCATTCTGGGGCTATGTATAAAATAACTAAATAAGATTATCTTATGTTAGCCTATTAACTGTATTTATGAGAAAAGAAATAATAGAGCCCATAAGCTAAGCCATAAGGAAAGAGTTGACAAAAAAAAAATATTGAAGACATGTTGAGGAGCATAATAACAAAATTCTCTCAATTATTTTTATTGTCTGGTTTGACTTATATAGAAAAAAAAAATTGTACAAGGGATTATGTGGATTATATACAATTTGGACTTGATTACATATATGTTTTAAGTTGATTAGGATGTGTAATTATTTGTAGTACTATTTAAGGTAAATACGAGACTTGAACGGTGTTTGGTGATTCGTTCACCGGTTTAATTGTCTCAACATGGTCTCCAAGAGTCTAAGTCCAAAATGGGGTCGTTTTATCTTAAAATAATAATTTGCAAGTAGACTCCAGTAGCATTAGGCCATGTTTAGGTGGTATTGTTGTTGACATTAGAGTTGTTGGCCCAAATATAATTTAGATATTCTAATGGCCCAACTTGAAGATTGGCACAAAGTGACACAGCTCTCAAGTCTTGTGGTTCACGAGATTGAGCTATGGTTGGGACCTAATGGATGTTAAACTATGAGTGTGGCCCGAGTGGGCTAGTGAGGAGAGTTACAGCTTAGAATATGGTTCATGAGAAACCAAGACCTTTCATGTTCATTTTCCCGATCACTCACTCTCATAAAAGATGGATTGTATGTTCATGGTTTAGTTGAACTTATATGTTGATGTTACCAACATTTGCTCCTTTTCATGTCTATGTCTAACTCTAAATTAAATAGTTTAACGACATACTTCCCTATACATATATTATCAGTATGTTGATGACAAGGATACCTACATGTAAGCATAAGTATGAACATTGGTATTCTTATGAACAAATAATTTTGAAGTTAAAGTGTTTGACATTGATGTAAAATAAAACTTCTTTAAAAAAACCGAGAAACATAACATTTTGCAACAAACACTCTTCTCTCTGACTTAACTATTTTCAAATAAAATATTTTTTTTTAATAAAGTTTGTGTACAATTCAGACGATTTCTTTGTCTTTCCTTTTTTGGGCTCAAAAGTTTGTTTTACATCTAATATATTTCATTTGAATCAGAAATAGAGATTTGTTAGGTCGATTGACTCACGTGCAAAACATTACATGTTTAAGTTACGGTACAACTTTTCTCTCAAAACTTGTGAGAAGTTACGGGTATTCTCATTTGGATCGGAGAAAGCGTAAGTGCCTACCTAAATCAAAACTGTTTTCATATATGTCACCACTCTTAATCAAGAACGATTGAGTGACAAAATTTTGGGAGAACGAATGAGTGTTAAGTTGCTTTAAATCAGGTGAACATATACAAGTCTATAAACAGCAAATTTTCAGCCCAAATTTGGTTCATACCAAACCAACATTTGTCCACATTGGTCCCTAGATGGTTTGCAAAATTGGACTTATTATTTTTGAATCTAATATAATAAACTAGTAACACATGAATCATTAAAGCTTAAAAAAATAACGATTTTTTTATTACGTCAATTTTTAAAAATATTAAACAACGCGAAAAAAATCCTAAAAAAGCGATTCAAAACACAAACTTAGATAAAGTTTTTTTGTTCCAATTTATTATATTGCAATTCCATATTTTTCTCAGATCTATATTTTTTGTTTCAAAGTTGATGAATTTAAAGATAATTTTACATTTATATTTGAAGAAATTTTTGTTTAAGGCAAGTACATAAATTATCCGCATGTACATAGGATAATTTTTTGGTCCATTTGTATATAAGCTTATTTACATTTGACATAATAATACAGTAATAAGCATAGGTCACATCGGTTTACAACAAAAAAAAAAAACAGAGTAAAGTAAAGGAAACCGTGCAGCCCTCAAGTTCGAAGCTTTCTCCTCTTTCAATTCAACCAATCCGTTTGATCCTTGTTCTCCATAGATCCTTCCTTTTCTCCACCTCCTTCTCCTTCATCGCCTAACCACAACCTCCGATCTACCTCCTCCTTCCTTCGATTCTCTCTATTTCTAGGGTTTCCGAGGAATCTGATTCCCCCCCCTCTGGTCAGTTTATTTCTTCGAGTGATTTGATTGATTTTGGTGTCTACATTCAAATGTTTATCTAAAGCTCCACGGTTCAATAATTCTAACCATTCTCTGAATCCGTGACTTGTTTTTTAGATTAGCCTGGAACCCGTTTTTTTTCCCGTTGTTTTTATGTAGCGATTTAATTGTCTGAACATTGTCTGTTGCTGCCATTTTGATCTGGTGTTCATAATTTTGCTTAGCTTCAAATTTTTGTATGATGATGGTAATATTTAGAAAGTAATGATTCTACATCGTATTTCTGTGCTTACACTAGGAGACAGGCTAACTGTTGAAGTCGATTTGTTCATTGTCTAGTTACTTGTGTAAACTCAGTCTAGTTTCTCAATTGTTTGTTTGGGGTTTGAGCTTGAAATTTCATTTGTTAATCTGATTCTGAACGTGCCCTTACAGGTTTCAAGAGGTCTAGTTGGCTCTTCTAGCTGCCTAATAATGAGCTCTAGCACAACAGGAGATCGAAGGTTTTTTTTTTTCTCTATTCTTTAAACATTAGTTTTTTCATGAACTTTTGAATGGTTTAATACTAGATTATGGGTCTTTTTTTTTTTTTTTTTGTAAAATTCGAGTGGCTTGTTATCCTATGGCTTCTTTTCATGATTCCGGGATCTTTTTGATAGTCATGTACATATGAAAGTTTTCTGTGATTGTGTTCAACATTACTATTGATTTGCAACATAGTCATTTCGGTTAACTGAAAAAATCGGTTAAAACTTGTGTAGAGACTTCTTATAAGAACTGATTCTTGCGGTAAAGGTGTTACTCAAATGCATCATTTGTACTTTTCTCATCTTCGCTTGAGTTTTGTGTCTTCTGTGATGGCCACTGATTGTTTTTCTGTTAACAATTATATTTGCTGGATAAATTAGCAGGCGGGGTACTACAAGAAGAAGTGGCATGACTATATTGGGAAAGGTTACTGTTCCAAAACCGATTAATTTACCAAGCCAAAGGTATCGATGATCGCCTTATTTAAGTCTTGGTATTTAATATACATATAATATATTGTTTCGTGAACACTTCTTTTCTGAATTTAAGGTTAGAAAATCAAGGCCTTGACCCGAATGTGGAAATCGTTCCAAAGTAAGTTTCTACTTATTTCAGATGCTGTTTCCTCTTTCTTTTTTTCGTCCTCGAACTTTATATGAATCTATTATCGTTTCTGGACATCTATTCTAGGGGAACCCTTAGTTGGGGCAGTAAATCAACATTAAATGCATGGGGAACATCATCGTTGTCACCACGCACTGAAAGTGGGGCTGGTTCACCAAGCCACCTCAGTAATCGCCCTTCTTCTGGTGGAAGCCTCACTCGACCTTCCACTGCTGGTAGTGATAAAGCGCATGAGTCTTCATCTATTGGATGGGATTCAAACTCTCGGCCTTCTTCAGCTTCTGGGGTGTTTCCATCTAATCAGGCGTCAGTTGCACTACAACGTCCACATAGTGCAGACACAAGACCTGGAAGTTCCCATTTATCCCGATTTGCTGAATCCGTGTCAGAGAATTCTGCAGCGTGGCATGTGGGTGCGGAGAAGTTGGTATGGTTCCTCCCTCAAAATTAGTCTCTAAAATTTATTATGACTCGGCTGAGTATTGGCATATCTTTGTGTATCTGCTTATCTCCATCTTACGTTCCTCATACTTCACTTGTGATTAGTTGCGAGCAGTGCATAGCAAATTTATATGTTTGTGGGACAGTAAATGGAAATAACTATTTAGAATCAATGATCTATATCCACTCTGAATAGAATTGCTGGATATATCATTTGTGTTTGCTATGGGAATGAGATTGAGATGCTGGTTTTGTCAAAATGTTAGGGCAGTTATTGTTCTTCTTAGAGAAGTGGTTTGTAGAGTGTAAGATGATATAGCAAGTTAGTGACGTATGCCCACAATTAGCAAGTCTGAAATTTTGGTGGGGCTAATGGATTTGATGGAAGGATTTCATGATTATTTGACAAACTCCATGGCTTTACGGTTCTATAGGATAACCGTGTACAATTCACCCATCTTTGTGTCCTCTGTGGTGAAATTTATTTTCACAATCTCTCACTATTTTCTACAGGGAGTTCCTCCAAGAAAGGATGATGGGTTTTCTTTGACTTCTGGAGATTTTCCTTCCCTTGGTGCGGAAAGCTCTGAAAAGAGCACCGGCCCACAAGGTATCATCTATTAACTAGTAAATATTATTGTGTCATCCATATGTCTTTGCACTTTTATTTTAGAATGGTTCTCTCTGTAGACCTTTAGAAAGTTCAGTTAGCATTCTCTATGCAGAATAGAACGTGTCAGTTCTTACTGAATTCCATCATATACTCAAAAACGTTTCAATTCCATCATCAATTTGATTCATTTTGCAAATTGCTACCTTAAATGTGGTACTGTTGAGAATTGTTTTGACAGGTACTAGACAATGGACTGGCTTAATATTGGTAGAACTCTTTTACGATCTCAGATCCTTCTAATATGTGCCCCTTGAGGGTTTTAGGATTTATGACGATATGATATTATGTGGTTTTATGAACTGGATACATTGGATATGACTCTTAGAAACTGCGAATTTGCAGATTCTGGACCTCGTCCTTCATCATCGTCTGGAAGATCTGTAGAAGATCGAGGTGTCGATTGCACTGAAGGTGCTTATCTTCAAATCTCTTTTCTACCTTTTTGCGATAAACAATATGTGTTGATGCCTCATTTTAAGATTTACATTTGTTTATAAGTCTCTTATGAGAGTGAATTCATAAGGGAGGACTTATTGCTTTATTCCTATATCTTTCTAGCATGTTTTCTTGTGCTCTTTATCTGATCATTGCTTTTCCTTTTACAGAAGCAAATGCAAGGACAGGAGATGTCAATTCCTGGAGAAGAGATAATCAACCGTATAGCGAAGATGCACGTAGACAGTGTAGAGAGGATGGGCATTTGGACTCCCGTGGTTCACAATCTTATCCTAATGCTAATTTTCCTCATCAATTTGATTCTTGGCGTGGCCCTCCAGTAAATAATCATCAAGGTGGTGGTTGGTACGGAGGGAACCACCCATATGGTGCTCCAATGGGTCCTGGAGGCTTTCACATGGATCCCTTTCCATTTTATCCTACGCAAGTACCACCTGTTCCCGGACATGGGGCTGGTCCTAGGGGTAATCATGTTCCACCTGTTCCCGGACATGGGGCAGGCCCTAGGGGTAATCATGCTACTAATGAAAAGATGTTCCGACCACCAATGCTTGATTCTTATGTCCACCCCAGGATGCAGACTAGGCCTGGGTTTTATCTCGGTCCTGTGCCATATGAAGGCTACTATGGTCCTCCCATGGGGTATGGCAATCCCAGCAACAGAGACCTGCCATTTGCAGGTAGGCCTGCTGGTCCGCATGCTTATAACAAGCACTCTGGTCAAAGTGGATATGATATACCTGGAAACTCAATGGCTTTGGAACCGAATGAGTCATCACATTCTCAAGAAACACAAAGGCCATACAAGGTTCTTTTAAAGCCCCAAGACCGGAGGTCTGGCGAAGATGAAGCAAAGCGGGAAGAATTTCTAGCAAATAGGGTCCATAATGCAGAGAAGGGTTCTCAAGAGATGCATACTTCAAAAAATGACAAGAGACAAGACGGTAATGAGGCAAGTAGTGAGGTACAACCAATTAAGGCAGAAAGTGCTACCCCTGAAGATTCCAGTTTGATTCAGAAAATAGAAGGCTTGAACGCAAAAACTAGAACTAATGATGGTTGGCAAAATGCTTCAGAAAGCAACTCACGTACAGGCAATTCTGGAAACTTTGTAAATAATTTTTCAGAAAGAATTCCTCGAACTGGTCATGCAAGGGATAGTAAGAATCCAATACACTATAAGCAAGGTGATCCTGCTTCAAACAAAAACGTTGACCTAGCAACTACGGGTGGAACTTCCGTGACTAGGTCAGTTATTAACTGTCAATAGCTATTCAGCCAATTATGCCATCTTTCTTGTTGGAATTCTTTTGATGTTAGTACTTGCAGGAGACCTAGTCAACAGAGTCAAGGCAGAGCAGACTATCAGACGAAACAAACAGTGAACAATGGAGGCAATGATGCTTGGCGAAAGACAACTGTTATGTCAGACTCCGCCCGTGTAAATTTAGCTGCAAAATCAGAAAGCGTTGCTGATATTAATGTAGGAGATTCTTTGGATTCCGATTCTATCAGGAAGCCTGGGTCTGTCACCCCCGGAAAGCTTAAAGGAGAGTCTGGGATATCTGCTGAGTCTGCTGATCCAAATGACAGCCAGGTATAAACTAATTCATATGATTTTCATTGTTGTAATTTTTTTTTTTTTTTTTGTACTTGTTTCTCATGTTGTAGTCATCCTTTTCTGGTTTGACTGAGTATTTGACTTGCTCTCTTAAAGCGTTCTACGATGAGAGAATTAGCCAGGCAGCGTGCTCAACAGCGGCAGAAAGAAGAGGAAGAAAGAGCAAGAGATCAGCGGGCAAAGGCTCTTGCAAAACTAGAAGAGCTGGATAGACGTTCCCGAGTAGGTGAGGAGGGTTCAATGAAGAACTTAGACGCTGCAACTAATGCTTCTACCCCTGACATGCTAGAAGATCCTGGGTCTCTTTCACCTGCACATCTGCCATCAAACTCAGATGATGTACATGTCCCTTCATCTCTTGACATGAAGAGCACTGTTGCAGCTGCAAAGTCGGACGAACCAACTGAAGAATCAGGAAAAGCCTTAATTCAAGATGCAATGACTTCGACGGAGTATGCAAATAATGTAGGCCCTACTTATCAACAGGATAATCTTCGACGTGATCATGATGGTCCTGCCTTAAAGCAGAAGCGCTTGGGTTATAAGCAGAAGCAAAGTATTGACTTTGACAAAAAAATGGTAGGAAACTCTTTCCCTGTTGCTACAACAGAGGTACCTCCCGAGGTTGTTAAGGAAGGTCTGCCAGCAACGTCAGGCGTTTCAACTGAGTCAACTTTCCCGAAAAGAAAAAATAACCGAAATGGTAAGAAAAAGCACAAAGTTGAGGAGACAACACCAATGAATACAACAAGAGATGGATTTGGAAAAGAAACAAAACCAGAAGATGAATCAATCGAGGTAAGGGCAGCTGGAATGATGTTTGGATCGGTTTCAGTTCCAATCTTGGATATCAAAGTGTCTGGTAATTCTTCTGAACAGATTAGTTCTTTCACTCATGAAGAGTCCCAAAGCAGAGCAAAAAACAACTGGAAATCTCAGCATGTGCGTAGGACTCAAAGAAACCCATTGGTAAATAAGCCTGCAGAAAAATTTCCTGGCAACAATGCTGTTACCTGGGCTCCAGTACATCCACAGCAAAAAGCTAATATCCCCTCAGGGGTTGGGAGCCAGAATACTGTTGCTGAATCTGGCACATCTTCAAAGAGTCTGCATCAAGGGCAGGGTAATTCCAAAAGCAAGAGAGTGGAGATCGAAAGATATGTACCAAAGCCCATAGTAAAGGAAATGACTGAGCAAAACATCAGTCAAAATCTAGTAACCGCACCAGAAAGAACGGAGAACGTTTTGCAGAAGGAAAATTATAGGGGTGAAGGTACAGGAATTCTCCAACCTCCTGGTTCAACTGCAGGGAAACCTGGGTCTCCTCTAAAGTCAAGACACGGTAACAGTAGGCAGAGCAAACAGGGTAGAGAACATGGATCATGGCACCAGCGAGGTTCTGCAGCGTCTAGTAAAGCCTTGGAGGATGGACTTTCTGTAACTTCAAATCAGCCTGCTCAAGGAACAGTAAACCATCACTCAAGTAGCCAAACTAAACAAATGGATGCAGGCTCTGCCGAGGATGGATGGAATGACGGCTGGTACATGACTCCTGAAACGCATTACTCTGCCGCTGAAGAACTGGGGACAGGTGCTCGTCAAGCTGTTGCTGCTGGAAAGGATCAGGTAATGACCATCCACGGCAAGCAGCATGCTTCCAGAAACAGCAAGGATGGAGGAAGTAGCTATGGTGATTCTAAAAAAGCCAATAAGAGGGATTCCAATAGAGCTAATATGCAGCAATCTGGCCATGGGTTTAGACAACCAGATCAGCATGTTGCTTCAAAAGAAAGTCGTGGCCCTAGGGATCATGTGTGGCACACAGATCATCCCCCTAATATTAATAGGACAGGTAAGTATGTTGGTCATGAGAATACGAGGGACAAAACTTATGGATCTCAGAACAAGGATGTTGCTGGATACCAGCATCAAGGGTCTACAGCAGACCAGAAAATGACATCAGATGGTACTCCGGCCCAATCTCAAAACCGATCTACCAGTAAAGAGATCCCGACAGAACCAAATCCGAATAGTATGTTCCCTAAAAACACAGGCCCGGGTCGACGTTTTGGAAGAGGGCAGGATCCACAAGGAGGTTGGGGTTCGTCGATGCAGGAGAATATGCACAACCACACTCACCATCACCATCACCATCAGAGGCCAGCTTCAAACAGAGATAGACAAAAACCAAATGTGCATTACGAATACAAGCCTGTTGGGTCACATACTCATGACGGAGAACATAATAGGGAGCAACCAAAGGACAGCTCTCAGACAGAAGGTCCAAGATACAGGGAGAAAGGACAGGGTCACCAAAGACACGGTGGACAGAAGTCGTACCAACCGCAAAGGGGTACTGTTGGGAGAAACACTGATCATGAATTGACAGGTGAGAGAAACTAAAGAATGGCCTCTTTGTTTATTTAGGTAGTAAGAGCTGCGACTGAGGTTTATTGCATTTTGTGATATGGCAATTGAGGAAGCTATTCCCCGAGGAGTAGCATCTGAGGATGTATTGGCAGATAACAAAGTCTTTCGTCAGATGTTTTATTATATATTTCAGCCACTTATTTGAATTATCCATCGGGAACCTTTTGTATACATTTGATGGCAATTCGACTAGCCTTGTTTGCTTTGATATCGCTGGTTTCCTTACTTGCGTTTTCCTTGTTCTCATGAGGAGATTATTTAACATGATTCAAGTTTCTTGTTTCTGAGGCACATCTTTGTATTACAAAATCTGCCATCCCAATTTGTTGATGTCATGACACGATCTTTTCCACATGATGAGCTCAAGATCAACTATGGTTGGACAGAATACATTTATACTAAACCACACATTTTAGTTTTTATCTTTTTTTAATTATAGATACAAACCACGTAATGGATATTTGGACAGGTGAAATTGTTGTACGCTCATTCCATTTCACAAATAATGTCACCTGCCCACAATTATGAAAATTACCTGTAAACAAAAGGGAATTTTATGGCAACTGCCATTATAATTTTTACTTCTTGTTGACTTGCCATACGACCGAACAGTGCACGAGATGGCACTGTTCATGACATTTCTGCCCTTAGTTCAACCAAAAAAATTTTGCCTTGTCACGTAGGCGTGATTGGTAGTTGAGATTTTGGTTTTTTTTTTTTTCCCTCAATTATTCAACTTCAATTATTTCAAAATAATTGTATATATATATATAAATATTTTTTACATCAAAATTCATCATTTTTCATAATCTATAAATAGAGACTTGATTCATTTAATTTGGACACAGAAAAAAAATCCATCTTTT
>OVAF01000311.1:0-48070 GCA_900406245.1 Odontarrhena argentea | reverse complement strand
TATATATATATATATATATATATATATATATATATATATATATATATATATATTCATTGTGACTGATAATTTTTCTACAAGAAATGTATTTCATTACTACAAATATTGTAATTGAGTTGTGACGATTTGTAAATGGTTATTGTCACACAATTTTGTTTGTAATAAAAGCGTCACAAATGTTGCATTGAAATTATCGAGTACTACTTTTNTTTAAAAAAAAAAAAAAAAAAAAAAAAAAAAAAAAAATTATCGAGTACTACTCTTGTGTGACGATGCTTAAAAATTAATTAAACTGTCATAAGAATATACTAAATGAATATCTTAACTAAAACCGTTATATTCATAAATCATAATGCTGTTATTTCAAAGTCCCAATTCCCCACACGGCCACTTCGTCAGCTATGACCTAGTTACAACTTTGTCTTAGTCAGTTCTACTAATTTGGATGTCTCAATTTTTTATTTTTTTTTTTAGAGATTTTCTCATCTAAATCATTTATTGTTGTTATGACCTTGTCACTAATATTGGGTACACTAGCGTTACTTGTTTTCTGTGGACTTACTACTAGACCAAAGCCAATTGTGTTTTTAACTATTCATCATTATGTATTACAATTTAATTTTTAAAAGGTACTTATATAGTCAATATATATCATTTAGGTAGAACTAGTAATTTGCGAATGAATTAATAAAAAGTTTAATAATTTATCCTCAATACAACCTATTATGAATGCTAACCAGAGCTAAATCCACACTATATAGCACGAGCACACGACATCATGTACAATTAAGTAGCACGAGAAAAGGAACCAAAACCCTTATAGGAGCCTATATATGAGAAGTAGAACCAAACTCTTTATACCTCTTGAGTCAACTCTTATATTCATCTCTCAAGTTGTAAATTATATATATTATTCCAAAAAACAAAAAGATTTGAAAATTATAATTTCTAATTTTTGTTTGACGTTGACCCTGAACATAAACCAACTCTAATACCTCTCAAGTCAACGTAAACTTTGTCTATAAAATTAAGTCAGCATCCCATTGCATTTATACATCTAAGCCTTAAATCTTTTTGTCTTCTTACTCTATTAAGTAAAACTATTACTTAACGGGAAGATTTGTGTAATTCATATGGCTCCACCACCTCCATCACCACCGTCGGTTTTGTTGAGGACAGTACTCCTCCTCCTTAGAGTTTTGACCGCGGCTTTCCTCGTCATAACCGTCGTCCTGATCACCACCAATAACGTCACCCTCGAAGTTCGAGGAACATCTTATAAAATGCCTTTTAACGATGTGTATGCTTATAGGTAAACTTAATTCAATGAACTTCTTTATTTTCTCTTTTTGTAAACTTTTAGAGTTGGTTTGCTCTTGTGACATCTTGTAAATCAAAATGATCTTATTATCTTTGTATCAACTTTTTTCTTTTTTTGCATTTTCTTCTATGTATATTTGGATATTCTTGAAGATACATGCTCTCTGCTGCCGTGATCGGGCTAGTTTACGCGGTAGTGCAACTGTTCTTAACAATTGCCCAATTCGCCACGGGAAGAACACATCCTTTTAATTACCAGTTCGATTTCTACGGTGATAAGGTATGTGATCTAGAAATTGTTTTCAAAGAGAATTAAAGTCTGGGCAAAAAAAATTATTTTTTTGTTTTACTACAGAAGTCATAGTAGAAAATGCTAGTAAATATGATCCTTTATATAACTCCATATCATATTTTTTTTTTAGTTTTTAAATCACCAATTATGATCTGTCTTGGCAAAAAATATTATTTTTTTGTTTACTAGAGAAGTCATAGTAGAATATGCTAGTAAATATAATCCTTAATTTATATAACTCCATCTCATATTTGTTTTTTTAGTTTTTAAATCACCAATTATGATTTGTACATTTTAATTTAAAATTATTTATTAAGTATTTTAAATTAAATTAATTCTTTATTCATATTTTTTGGATTAATATTTCAACTTTTTTTTTTTTTTTGTAAATTATTAATATTTCAACTTGGTCCAATATATATGTCTTACATATGTTTTGGACAAAATGAAAGAACATGCACATATTGGTATGAATCACAAAAACTCTTGCTAACCAGTATAAAAATTTGGACAGATAACATCATATCTAGTTGCGACTGGTTCAGCAGCTGGATTTGGAGTGAGCAAAGATTTGAAAGACGTATATTTAGTATTAAATTTCGATTCGACTGATCCTGTGGACGAGTTCTTCAGTAAAGGATATGCATCAGCCAGTCTTCTTCTATTTGCTTTTGTCACGCTTGCTGTTTTATCTGTTTTCTCATCCCATGCTCTTTCCAAGCGACCAATTCAAGTCTCATAGACACACATCTTGTTGTAAACTTCTATATGCTTTGATTAAGTCAAATTTAATGTTTCTCCCATCAACTATGGAATTTAATAAAAGATGATACTATGCTTTTTAAGATTGTTTGGGTTACACATAGCTAATAGCTTCGTATTACTTTCTAAATTATATCAATTTTACAGTGATAAAATTTATTATTCAGAACGTATATACTTTTCGTGATACATGTAAAATTGAAAGAACATAAGTTATTAAAAATTTCCTAAAACTGTATTTCGCATCTTTAGTCTTATTTACTTACCATGTGATTATTATATTTTACGTCACTCTTCCAAAGTTTGCTTTACAAAACTTTAACTTTTGTTACATTCTTAAAAATATTTTTATATTCTTTCGGTTTATGTTTAAAAGAAATGTACACACATGTAAATGTATATGCAAAAGATTATAAAAATGAATGAAAAAGTTCTTTAAAACAATTTTTCGGTCTCTTCAATTTTGTGTATGTTTCTTTACAAAACCATCTGACATCATTAGTATGACCGCATTGCGACTTTAGAACAAAAATGAATGAGCTTTTCGGTCTCTTCTTGTAGCTGTCATTAATCTTTACATGAACACTAGTAGCATAGCATGCCTATAGAGGCCAAACTAACATTCCATGAATTAAGAGAATTTCGACATCCTTATTCCAATCAAATATTATTCAAAGAGAAATCCTATAGCACACGCAATTAATGTCCATGAAAATGTCACAAATGCTAGCTTGAAAGTGTATAATCATTAGAAGAAGTCACTTAATCAACAATAAAGATACGACTCATTAAAAAGTATATTCATTCACGGATCAAATTAAGAGAGGTGAAGTTTATCATTATCTACTTTATTGAACATTTTGCTATACTATCTAAATTTTGCTTTTGACTAGTAATTAAAATGTACTATTTGATATTGACTCGAAAATACAAAATAAATAGTTATGAATAGGTAGACAGTAGCTTGGGTACCGTAAAACAAACAACAAAACATTTAAGAGCATCCCCAATGGTTGGGGTTCTTAACAATTTTTAATTGTTAAATTTTATAATAAAGAAATATAAGAACCTTGTGAAAAATTTGAGGAAATTTGAGCATCCCCAATGGTTGGGGTTCTTAACAATTACTCTCAGAGATCGGAGATGACGGAGCTCGCCGAAAAATCAGGAAGTCGACCACCATGGGTAGGTTTAGCAGCCGCCGCTTGGGTTCAAATGTCAGCCGGAAACGGTTCGACTTCCGACTTTACTCCGCCGCACTCAAATCGGTTCTGGGGTTTAATCAACAACAGATCACAATCCTTGGAGTGGCTTGTGATTTGGGAGAGAACATGGGTTTACTTCCAGGTTATGCAAGTAATAAGCTTCCTCCATGGACGATGCTTTTCCTTGGAGCTTCTTCTTGATCGGGATTTCTCTCCTTCGGTGGTATCAAAGAGAGAAAGAAAGAGAAATTTTTTTTTTTTATTCAGAACCAATTATTTGGTTACACGTATGGGGTTCTTCTTTGCAAGAACGGCTCTTAATTAAGAGACTGTATCCATATATAAGAACCCCTTAATTTCTTTTCTATTTAAATTTTCAACTTTAATTATAAGAACCCCTGCTTTAGAGCCCCCATTGGGGATGCTCTAAAACCAAAAGTTTGTCATCATCGTCAAGCTTGCAAATCCAATAAATATGGCGACATCAATTGTTTTTATGCAATGGATGTATTTTTATCGAATAGACTATGTGCAATTTTTTCAATGTATCTTGGTATTACTTATAATTTCTTGTGTGTTTATTTTTGTAATACTAATTTAATAAAAATAATAATTATATATTAAGTTTTAGTGCCTTGTAAACACATAAGTAAACATTTATCATACTTATATATATTTGAATAATTGTGTAGTTGAGTAGGATAGTATTCTCGTCCCTATTGTTCCGTAGGAGCGAACGAGAAAGCAAAATGTGTGGAAGAAGTGGTTACAAGTACAACACACGTAGTCACGATTCGAATTCGTAGGAGTTGACCCCACGTTTTCACTCTTCAATATTGACCAATACAAAACAATTATATAATTATTTCTCAATTCATCAAGTTGTGACATTGTTGGAAAATATTGCATAAGTCGAGTCCAAATATAGCTCATTAATTTGGATTATGTTTTATAAGAAGCCCCTTCTTTAGAATTTCATTTTAATTTTGGAGACAAACATGTTATAGTTAACTCCTTTTATTTCCAAAATATAATTCTAAAACTGTTTTTAATATAACTAAATGTACATTGAACCTTAACAAAAAGATACACGTTTTAATATTTATAATTTTGGTCGCTAGAAGTAAATTGTGTGATATTTCTTTTCTCTGGCCTGTCTTTTATTTCTAATGTTTTCTGAATATCTCTTAATATTACAAAGCCAGCTTTTTTTTTTCTTAATGAGTTTATTTAAGTTTGAGATGTATTGAATATCAAAAAAAAAAAAAAAAAAAAAAGTTATCTCATTCATGTACTAATTGCTAAGCACATTGCACGCCTGCAATAATACAAGTTGGTAAATACTTTATGATCTCATCCCATATAGAGAAAAAGTCAGCTCCTATCTCTTTTGGTCATCAAATTTGACATTTCGTGAATATTGTATTTGATCACCTCAAACTTTATATCTTCATCATCATACTCTTTGATTACCAATTTTCTTTAGAGATCATCAAATACTTACCCTTATATTAATCTTATATATGGCACCACCACATCCGTCACAACCACCTTCGTCACCACCATCTCCATCGCCACCACAAGTTTCTTTTGATGTAGTAAACCTTTTACTTAGGGTATTAACATGTGTTTTCCTCGTTATTTCGGTCATCATCCTCACCACCAATAGTGTTACCATTGAATCTCAAGGAAATGCATTGAAATTTCATTTCAAAGATGTTTCTGCCTATAGGTACGTACACTAAATCAAACATATATTCTCTTAATCTTCTTTTCCTACTTTCTTGTATTCTAGTTTGGTTTTTTTCGGTTGAGGCTGAAAAACACATATAAAGCCATAAACAATAATTCGGATTGAGCTATAATTTGTGCCTTGTTCCATGAGTTAATTTTTTTTTTCTCAATTATAAGTTTTTTTTTTTCAACAATTCATGATTATTATTAGTTTCTCCTAAACCATGAATTTTTGTTTTATTTTTGGCTATTTGTTTGGTTATTTTATTAACACATTTTTTCATTAAATCAGATACATGCTTTCAGCAGGAGTCATCGGACTACTTTACGGTGGCATACAACTATTCTTCACAATCTCCCAATTAGCCACCGGAATTAAAAGTCCTTTTACTTATCAACTTGACTTTTACGGTGACAAGGTACTTGATTCATTTCTAATCAACTTCAGCATTAGTATAGTATATATCAAGTTAGAGAAGAATATAACTTTAATATGTTTAACGTATTGATTCTTTTAATCAACCAAGCTTGGAAATGTGCTTTGATGACGACATTTGATATGGACAGATAATATCATATCTAGTGGCAACCGGTTCGGCTGCTGGATTTGGAGTGAGCAAAGACTTGAAAGACGCATTATTAGCATTAGTCGCATTGGATTCGACTGATCCTGTGGATTCATTCTTTGGCAGAGGTTACGCATCAGCCAGTCTTCTTCTCTTTGCTTTCATCTGTCTCGCGGTTTTATCAGTTTTCTCATCACTTGCCATTGCTAAACACTAAACACTAATTAACGACCAATTTAATTTAACTCTTATCATTGTTTAAAGTTATAATGTTTTCCGTATGATTTGATATACCAGATAGTTGTCTTGCAGTGTCATTTGTGTTGGTATAATTCTTTAGACAATTTGAAAAATTGTGAAAGTTCAAGTGTTGTTTTAATGTTGTTTAGAGATTTTATAGATTAAATTTGGCTTGAAATTATGTTTATTCTGAGTAGAAACTGTTAGTCTAGTCTGTAAAAACCGAATTATTAATTATCCAGACTGAACCTAAATTTTTTTTAATCTGAGATACACAAATTTAGCATTAATTGATACATATAAAAAGTTGAAATTCTTTATAATATATGTGAAACACCTATATCACTCTGAACCAACTGGGATTTAACAAAAAAGAAAAATTAAAATCTTAATTTAACCGATTAAAATTTGTAGCCTAATAGTTTGTGTTAGAACTACGCTCGCTATATATTCAAATCCAACTTAACGCGTATTCCACTTTGTTGACAAAAAAATAATAAAAATAGTAACTTGATTACGCATAAAACTGAGACCATCTAGTTATGGAACCAGAACCATCAGAGCCATGAGTCACCTGCCAAAATCAGAAGACATCCACTGAAATTGCGTAATGTAAAACGTAGAATCAAAGCAAGGTTCCTTTGTTTTTCCTAGAGTTTCCTGGCACTGTCTACATTACATGTGGAAGCACATGCCTCAATTTGCTATTTGGTTTAGTGATTACTTATTATCCACGCAACCCACCTTAAAACTAGTTAAGTGATTGCAAAATCCATTAACGCAAAAGGCGCCAAAACATCTTAGAGAGATGGAGGAAGAACTCAAGAGTTTCATCCTAGTTTGGTTTTCGGCAATAATCTCAGTATCTTACTGTTATTACTTCTCACACAGAATCAAAGCCGGTGTTTTCAGGTTAATCTCTGTTCTTCCCGTATGTGTTCTGTTTCTTCTGCTTCCTCTGTTTACCTCCTCCGTGCATCTATCTTTAATGACAGCGATGTGCCTCTCATGGCTCGCTAATTTTAAACTCATACTCTTCTCTTTCGATAAAGGTCCTTTAATCCCAATCCCTCCTCATTTCCCTCGATTCTTCTGCTTTGCTTGCTTCCCAATCAAAGCCCAACAAAACCCTAAAACTCAAAAGGAGTTCCCCAAATGGGTTTCCGCCATTAAAGTAGCAATCTTTGGTGTTGTGTTGCATATGTATGATTACAAAGAGTATATGTCTCCCATTGTACTATTGGTTCTCTATTCTTTGCATATATACTTGGAGCTTGAGATTTTCTTCATTCTTCTCAAACTTGTTTTCTCCCTCACTCTTGGGTTCGATCTAGAGCCACAGTCCAATGAACCACTCTTAGCCACATCTCTTCAAGACTTTTGGGGCCGTCGGTGGAATCTCATGGTCCCGGCCATTCTCCGGCCAGTAGTATATTCCCCAATGCGGCGAGTCTCTGAACGCCGAGTGAGTTCCCATTGGGCTATGTTTCCAGGAATCTTAGCGGCGTTCATCGTCTCCGGTTTGTTTCATGAATTGCTAGCATTCTATTTGACTCGTGAGATGCCCACAGGGAGATTTACTATGTTCTTTGTGTTACATGGCATTTGTACTGCGACGGAATTGGCTGTGAAGAAGAATATGACGAAGGTGATGGGGCGGTTGCAGTTGAGTCCGACGGTGTCGAGGCTGCTCACGGTGGGGTTTCTGTTTGTGACTAGTATTTGGCTGTTTGCTCCTCTGCTTGTAAGGAACGGTGTGGTGGAGAGATTTACCAATGAATGCGTAATTACTACATATTTCTTGAAGAGCAAGTTAAGAACTCTCTTAGGGCTTACTTAGACGGAAAATGTCTTAAATAATGTTGTACTTCCACCTTTCTTCAAGACGTTAAACTAAATAATATTATATGATTACAAATCAATATATACCTCCAATAATAAAAATCACAACATTGCTAAACTTGAAAAATTAATCTGATATTTTTCTCTCCTACAAGACCGTTAAAAAATTAAACAATAGTATTGGTTTTTATCGATTCAACAAAAAGAAAATCTAGTTAAATATGTCTTTTTTTTCCTGTTGAAAGGGATTTTCACTATGATATGTTGGTATAATGGTATTTTTAGAAGTATGACTATTGTGGTTCTGATTGGTAACCTCGTTTGGATTTAGCGGTTGAATCATTTTCAGTGGTTGCAAACGAATTTCGTTTGGAGATGTTGTTTGGAGATAGCGGTTGAATATGTATGTGTGATTGGTAACATAGTTGCGGTTGAATAGTGCTCTTATGTAATTTTTAAGAGATAAATATATTTTAAGTAAATAATGGTTGTTAAAATTGAAAATATAATAAAAAGGTAAATTGTAACTCAAAATAAATAATTATATAAAGAAATAAAATTATGTTCTGAAATAAGTTTTTTAAGGTCGATGGGTCCTGGAAAGCGGATATGCCTACTTCAGGCTTAGAGTGGATGTGCTATATAAATAACCAACCAATCTTAATGGGTGGCAAGGGTGTTAGACGAAGTATATCTTCGCTTCATACGGAATTTGAGGCTCTCCTATGGGCTATGCAGGTGATATCTGATCGTGGTCTTTCCTGTTCTAATTTTTTAACAGATTGCTCGGATTTACTGAAGATTACTCAAGACCCATCCCTTTGGCCGGCATTTGATGCTCAGTGGGAGATTTTTGCGGAGCTTCGTGGAAGGCTCCCGCTTTTCTCTCTCACCCACACGAATCGCGTCAATAATCGTCAAGCGGATGGCTTAGCGCGCGGAGCTCGAGAACGTCTTGTTGAATTCACTTATGTAAACCAGCTTCCACCACAGTGGATGCCAACTTCTTTTTCTTCTTAATTTTAATGTTTGGTTGAAAAAAAAAATAAGTTTTTTTAAGTGGCAGTTAAACATTATTTGTTCTATAAATATATTTTTATTTATTCATCTGTGATCAGTCCATAACGAAAGATCCGAGATGATCCGAGATCTGTTTCGGACTCATTCAAAAAATAAGATATGTTACGTGCACAAATCCATATATTTTTATCTGAAAACATGGATATCAACATCTGATCCAGATCGTTATTTATATGTAATGTAGTTTTACAATAAAAAGAAATACAAATTAAGATATCATCAAATATAATTATTTATATAAATTTAATACGTCATGATGCTTGTAAATATTTTCCATATAATATTTTTTTTAATAATGCTATATAACTATTTTATTAGTTTATGTGTCTAATTTTTATAATATTATCATTTTTACCAATAATAAGAAAAGATAAATGATTTTATTATCTTTTAATTATAATAATGAAAATACTATTCTTCTAAGTACAGTTGAAACAAATAGTGTTATAAAATAAATTTAAGTTGAAATCAGTTAAATACGCAAAAATATTGTACCTATTTATGGTTTTCATTTATAATTAAAATTTTATATATGTTTTTATTTCCCAACCGCTAAATCCAAACGAAGTTCGTTTGCCAAACGACCAAAATTTGCTTCGTTTGGAAACGATGTTTCAAACGACGTTTCAAACGACACTTTTCTCGTTTGCAAACGAAGTTCCAAACAAAATTTCAAACGACGTGTTGATTGGTAATCCAAACGAGGTTTGTTTTGGTTACCGATCACACCCCACCCTGTAGATTCTAGACATTTTTAAATTGATTTTGAATTTGCTAATCAAAACAAGTCATGATTCACCTGAAGTTAATTTTTTAATGAGAAAATATAGTTGCCTTTACAAGCAAATATTGTTTGTTTTTATCCTTGCAATAATCTAACTAAAGTAATAATTGATTCAGAATATATCTTTTAATTTTAAAAGTGAACAATTTTGACCGTAAGGATAAAAGCTAAATTAATGCGTTAAAGTTAACGAACATGACCCAAGAAGAACAAAATAAAGTTTCTGAGATAATACAAACTGCTATACCATATTTATTATATCAAAAACATAATGCTTTTCCCAACTTTCTTTACACGTTAAAAATATTAAGGTAGTGAATGAAAAATATATAATAATACTCAATTAAATATGTTTCAATCATGTATAATGTTCTATATTCAAATTTCACACTATCCACATCTACATATAATCATATATGTAATATGTATGTGTAATTACCATAACCATAATCTATAATTTAGTATCCGAAAAATCGAACAGATCAGAACAAAGATCAAATCGAACAGGTATATTTCTAGAAAATATGCATACTTAAGTGGAGCAAAAATGATAGAATAATAGTAAAGCGTAAACCACGAAACCAACCCCAAATAACACACCAATACAAATCTCAGATGTGTCTAGGCACAATCTTATCTACTGTTTTCTTTTATTAATTATATTGTATCAGATCCATTCATTTTTATTTATATGCTAAACTTTTTTATAGAAAATGGAAGTCATACTTTCCTTTTGCTTCTTTGGTTTCAATGTCTCAAATGTTGTTAAATCAAGTAAAATATTCTTAGATGATATTTACACATGATTCCCACCTAAGAAAATTAATATTCAAAAACTAAAAAAAAAAAAACTAGTGGTGGCATGATGATTATATATTAATCAGCACTATTTTTACCACTTTGTTTTGGCAGAGATGCTTATATTCACAAAATAAAGATCATTGTTCTTCTTTCATTTCCTGAAAACTATACTTTGTATACTTAGAGCTATAATTTTAGTTGCTGACATAATTAAGTGATGTTGGGTGAATCTTATTCTAACATTCTGAGCTAGTAGTGGACTACACACACACACACACAAAAATAGAGAGCTAGAGAAAGGATCTTATGCAACTAGGTCATGTTACTAGGAATATAACTCTTAGTGTTTAAGAAAAATAAAATGAAGCATCGGTTTTCTTCATAAATATTATAATTTTACTTATTTTCATTATATTCTTATCTACTTCTCCATTCATACCTAAAGAAATCAAAATCTATGTGAGTGAAAATAATGTTTGAACTACTTTGGACACACTATTTAATCGTAAAACGTGAATAAAAAATAAATTGTAAAAACAGATTGATATACTTTTTTTTTTTTTTTTTTGAAATTTCATTGATTGATATACTTTGCACACTCTTTTTTCACTTTTACTCTTCACATCTTAATTAAGAATCTTGGAGTTTTATCATTTTTAGTATACAGTCACCCCGGAATTCGGGTCGGATCTCAGGTTAATCTTGCACCTAGTAAGATATACATATTTAATGCCTAAGCTAATTAAAAAATCCAGCTAAGCTGATTCGGTATAAACTCATCACTGAGTCATCAGGCGCCTAATTGTCCAATAGGGTGGGGGAGAACAACATAATCACTCCTTCTTATTCATACTTTAGTGTAAAAGTTCATCAAGTATATATTTATGTCTTTTATTGAAAAAATGAGGTTTTTGATATGTATACACGCCTGATACAATTACAATTAAAAAAGAAACTTGTAAACTTGTACATAAATATATTAACTGCACTAATTGAACCATCATCATTGACACGTCAAATAACATAATTTTAAAGAGCTTGACGTACAAAACAAAGCTTACTTAAAAAAAAAAAAATTTGAAATAATATAAAAGTAGAAAAAACAAATTTCTAATTAACTAGTCATGAGAATATAATTCGTCACGGTTACTGTTCGCCACGTAACATGACTTATGTATGTTGTAGAAATAGGGTGTCGGGAATTAAACTCTGTGCGCGTGATTCTTCCAAATATATGTAAATATATATTCTCTAAAATGACACTCAATCAAAATATTCCTATTCTTATTGTTTATATGCATGTAAAGAGGATATAGATTCTAGGTGGAGAGAATTATTAAGTGCCAAAAAATCCTCAACCACGACTACGTTGGCCAAAAGTTATTTTGTTTTCTTTCATCCTCATATGATCTGATTCGGATTCATTAATGCGGTTTTCCATTTTTTTATTGTGTTATGTGGATATGTATCACACATTTTTTATTTTATTTTTTTGCTATAAACAAATTTATGCATCCCAGCTCAAAGTGAAGCTTTTCTTAAAAAAAAATTGGTGGGTTCAATTATACGATATACATATAATACTTCTTATCTTTTTTTTTTCTCATAAACTACAAAAGCATAATCGAGACGGATCCACTAGCTAGTGTTTCTCAAATGTATCTCATAATCCCCATTCGTTGCTTATACATACTATATTTGTTTTGTATGACAAATTACATGATAACTATAGTAAATAATACAATGACAAAGTAATATATTAATATAATCATTTTTTTGCTGACCAACATATATATAACAAATTTGTATGCTTAGGATATCCGGTCCATATGTATTTTCTCAAGTTTAAAAACTAAAATACTTAACATACACAAGACATTGAGATAGTTTCTTGTATAAAATTACATGGACATATATATATATAAGAGCGAAGACATACATATTTAGATATATATGTATATATATGAATTTACAATTAGGTAAGGTGAATAATTATTATTTTTACATTTATAGTGATATATATATATATATATATATATATATATATATATATATATATGGGTTGTTAAGACTTCACTAGTTTCATGTCCACTATTTTATTCATCGAGTTTTATATTGATCAAATTCATAATACCATTTTGATTAATCAAATATAAATAAAGTTTTCCACATGTAAAAATCGATCTTAGCTACAAAAAGAAAAACAAATTTATGTTTTGACGCTGAATCTTTCATCACGAGACATCATACTTTAGGTTAAGGCGAATAGTTTTGATATTTCATCTTTTTTATGTAGTCGGTTAATGACTAACCATTGTAATATGTGTAATCTAAGGAATCTTTAATGGTTTTTAGAACGGTTGAATTCGGTCAGAAGTGTTACTTTCAAAGGTTAAAAAAGGATCATACTGAACTTTTTATTTTAAAATTTGTGATTAACAATTTTAGTTGATGTTTCCATCATCATCACGACCACTAATTACATATATAAATTATCCATGTGCGCCAATATAATTCAAGATAACATCTAAAGTATGTTACATATTCTATTTTATATTGCAAAAAATGGTATATATACTCTCCCTATTAGACTTTGCATTACTTAGTGAGTTAGTGGAATCCATAAAATTCTTCCATACTTAAAACTCACATATATTTTCATTAATTCCCTTTAAAATAATACTAATTAAACCCTAAAAATTCCCCCTATAAAACCAACCTCATCCCCTTCACATTTCTCCATCAACTCTTTCTTACATCACATTCCTCTTTACTCACTTTATAGCAAAGTGCTAATAGCTAGAGAGATATGGCTTTAAACACATGGAAGCCATTCATAACTGTTGTTTCACTACAGTTCGGATATGCTGGACTTTCGATTATAGCCAAATTCGCTCTGAACCGAGGCATGAGCCCTCATGTTCTAGCTGCGTATCGCCATATCGTCGCTACTATTATCATTGCTCCATTTGCATATTTCTTGGATAGGTATAATCAAGCATCTTTCATTCTGCTTATTTAAAAAAAACTTTAATTAGTATATATATATATATGGTCATGCATGCATGTATATTTTCTTACGTTTTGCATACGTAAATGTAACTACATATTTGTATAGACACATGACCGTATATTATTCACAACACAAAGAAACTAATTAATATACGATCCTGATTACTTTATCTTTTCCAATGAGCAGAAAAGTACGGCCAAAGATAACACTGTCCATCTTCTGGAAGTTGTTGTTGCTTGGATTATTGGAGTAAGACTAATTAATTTTGTTTATACTAAATCACTTTTTTTCTTCATTTCTTATATATGTTTTGAATACGAATTTTAATTGATTTTGTGGTTATATGTTTATAGACCAACTATTGATCAGAACTTATACTACACTGGTATGAAGTACACATCCGCGACTTTCACAGCTGCAATGACCAATGTTCTACCAGCCTTTGCCTTTATTATGGCATGGATCTTCAGGTAGTTAAACACTTAGTTTTGTTTGCAATGTTGTGATTTTAAGTTTTTGTTTTTTTGGTCTAATTAAAGAATCATATTTGATTGATGTGTAGACTTGAGAAGGTTAACGTCCGAAAAATACATAGCCAAGCCAAGATCCTAGGGACAGTTGTAACAGTTGGTGGAGCAATGCTTATGACTCTTATCAAAGGACCCTTAATCCCATTGCCTTGGGCTAATCCCAATGACAATCATCAAGATATATCCATTCCCGGCGGGGTCAAACCAGATCTTGTGAAAGGCGCGGTCCTCATTGCTATCGGTTGCACTTGTTGGGCCGGTTTTGTCAATCTCCAAGTAATTTTCAAAGCCTAGATTTACACATAACTCAAAATATATAGTTTAAGTGGGAATATTAGTACTAAATCAGTCAAATTAATGATTGGTTTTTGCAGGCTATCACGCTTAAATCTTACCCGGTAGAGCTATCCCTGACAGCTTACATATGCTTCTTGGGGTCTCTTCAAAGTACTATTGTGGCTGTTTATATAGAAAGAGGAAATCCTGCTGCTTGGTCCATCCAATTGGATTCCAGATTACTAACTGCTGTTTATGGTGTAAGCAAACTCATACTAATCATATATTAGTCTAGGATTTAATTGATACCGGCCACACGAATCAAATTAATTTATATTTTGGTGATCTTTTCCAGGGAGTGATATGTTCAGTATTTGGTTACTACGTTCAAGGAGTAATAATGAAAACTCGAGGACCCGTGTTTGTGACCGCCTTTAATCCATTGAGCATGGTCATTGTTGCGGTTTTGGGCTCTATAATCCTTGCTGAAGTTATGTACCTTGGAAGGTACATAATTACACTTTTGAAGCTCTTGAAAATATCTAATGGTTTTAATTAACTAATCTCATTGACCAACTTTGTGATAATATTTGTAGGATTCTTGGAGCAGTGGTGATAGTTCTTGGACTCTATTTAGTTTTGTGGGGCAAAAGCAAAGACGAACCAATGGATTCGTTCTCAGACAATGACAAGGAACTCCCACTTAGTACTACTCATCACGTTCCAGAAGTTGTGACATTCTCTACAAAAGCAAACACAGAAATGGATGCAAGTGTTGTGATCTCGAGGCCTAACACCACCACTGAAACAGTCTAAAAATAAAACAAAATTAAGCTCTAACGGGGAATATCAAAAAATATAATAATAAGAACAATGAGTCTGATTTCCAAATACGGGGATCGGTTCTGATTGGTAAAGTCATGTTGTTGTTATTATATTTGCTAATTTTGGCTTTGTTGAATTTTTGTTTCCGGCTCTTTTATATATATATATATGAAATGTTTTTCCACTATTAAAAGTACCTTTTACAAAATGATTATGTGGTGTTATGAATTCTTAATTTATATAACACATCTCCATTCTCATGTGTTTTGTGGGTTTCCGACGTATTATTTCCAACAGCCGGCCAAGAAACCTGCAACAAATATAATTATACAATATTGATAAATTAAAATTAGGAGGATTTCCACAAAATACCCCCCAACTTTAGTGAAAATTTGAATAGTATATTTAATTTTCTAAAAAATTTGAATTATAATATTAGTTTTTCAAGAAATAAATTTAAGAGAAATAGGCAAATTTGTACAAACTAACATTTTTTTGTCCCAAAGGCATTTCCCCCTCTCACATCACGCATATTTATAAGTATAATCAAAATTGAATATTAACTTTTACCTCAAGAATTTTTTATTCAATTTTTTTTTTGTCTTTCAATCTTCTTTTTTTTATTCTCCATTTCCTTCCGACTATGGCTAATTGTTAATGGCGACATCGCAACTATTATGTATAATTTATTGTACTTTACTAAGAGACAATTTATAAATTATGATATGTCATTATCATATGGGTTTCTTTGACTTCGGACAATAATTTTATGTCATGTAAACTGTACATGATTCCGTTTGCCTTTACAATTCCAGAATTTAGATATAACGTTAAAAATTATTAATAGCACCAATATTTTTCTATGAGAGGCAGATTGTATATGATAATGTTTGGGTTTTTTTTTTTTTTTATCAATTACACATTAATATCGGTATAGCTTGTTGGAGATATTTTAATTAGAGTTTGTGGGCTTTATTAATATGTTAATGTGTGAATGAAAAATGGGTCTTAACCCATAAGAGATAATGAAATGATTCATTACATTATAAGCTTATGTGAGGATAAGAGATGCCACTTCCTTTTGCTATTCAATAGAATGATTAATTGTGCAATTGATTAGAGGAGTGGATGAAAACGTTACGAGAGCCTACTTCCTTTTGGTAGTCAATATCATGAGTAATGATGTAATTGACTAGAGGAAATGGATAAAGACGTTATGCCCTTTACTACACTCTTATTTTATTGGTTAAATATGGGTTAATGTCAAGTGTAAATGACAAAATGGTTTTTTACTTTAGAGCTGCTAGCTCTTCATGTCCCTCTCTCATCTCTATATAAAGAGCATCTCCCTCACTTAGAAGAGTAGAAGAAAATCATTCTCACAAACACACAAATTCTCTCTAGCATTCTCATACCTCTAAGGTATAGTTCTGTTTAAAGTTTGAGAGTATCGTAGAACATATTGTTCGACAGAGCCATGATCCGGTGATGGGATATGGTTATATACGGTTGTATCTTGGGACTCATGAATCTGTAAAAACCCGTCACACTACGGGAGATTCTTTGAGTTAAGGAAAGTGATCAAATCTCGTCTCCGTAGATTTAAGTCTGTTTTTCCTTAACGTTGTTTATGCTTCTTTGGTTAATTCTCATTTATCTGTAGTGTTCAAATATTTTGTTCCTACATAGCTGACAGTGGAACTCGATCCCGGATGTATTGGTGTTATCTATCTTATATGGACGTATCACTTGCCACTAACCTAGGTCACTAGTGAATTTATAAATCTAAAATTAGGATAGGAAATGAAAGTTATTTATTAATCATGTTTTTTTTATGGTAAACATAACTTATATATATGATTCAGTTTGGATCTATATATTCACAATTTGAATATTTTGGTTGATTAATGATATCCACAATTAAAACAAATAAGCCAACTATTCATCATATTTTTATATTAAGTTGGCTTATTTATTTTTACTATGTTACCATGTTAAAATCCTTCACTTACTTTATATGTATATCGATTATTTTTCATTTTAAACTATCATCCACTTGTATTTTGATAACTTGAGTTTCATTGACTAATTTATACCATTGACTTATTCATTCATGTTCGTCGACGTAATTGGTTATCTCCTTAATCTATTTTAATCGATTTTTTTTTTTACATTGTCAACATATTTAATCCATCAACTTAGTTGATATATATTTTTTTTGACGTGATGGGTTTATTCGTCGACTTATTGTAAACTCTTTTTGTTTTTTTTTTTTTCTTGAAAAGCCTTACTGTAAAGTGTAAACTGTTGACTAATATTTTGGTTCATTCTTTTTTCTTTCCAGATTTAATTAAATATATTGGCTTAACAGGTTTCCTGTCTACTTGTAATTTGATTGACAANTTGAAAATTTTTTTTTTTTTTTTTTTTTTTTTGATATGTAAGAAATTATGAGTTTAGACTCTTATATCCTCTCGGATTTGAGACCAAATAACAACGTTATATTATATGAATATGCCTTGAAAACAAGTCGAACCAACAATCTATATTTTTTTTACTTTGTTCGAGATAATGGTAGTGATTGGTAACGTGACCATGAAAACTTTTTTAGGCCCCGAGTCCTCATAGCCTTTTCATAATCAATGAGGTTTTCAAAACTTTTACTTCTTAAAAAATTTCAAAAGCTATAAAAGTCACTTTTTTAGATTTTTTCATGATTTTTCCTTCGTTTACAAAAGTCACTTTTCATGAATTTTTCATTGTTTAAATTCAACTATCTACTTTTAAAATTTAATATAATTTCATTTTATTTTAAATAAAAAACAGTTATATTTATTTCCAATATTTAAATTGAAATTAAATGTAATTCCTACTTAAAAATTTAAAAAAAATTCTCATAATTCTTTTACAATGTATAATTATAAAAAATTTAAATATCTGTTTATGGAATAAAATATGTTTCCACAATATTTACAAAGTAATAATAAATAAAATATATTTTTTGAATTCATATAACACAATAATTTGTAGAGTTTCACAAAATTCATATTAAATGAAAAATATATTATTCAAATTAACATTCACAGTATCTACAGTTTTTGTTACCAATCACCACTTTTATTAATAATAAAAATCACAGTTTCCACAGTCAAATTCCCAACGTACAGTCTAAATTTTTACGGCCAAAAGCACACGCTCAGGAGCTAACAGCCACAGCTCACCAATCGGCACCAATAATTCTTTTTTTCACGGAATGCAGGATTCAAACGAGGGACAAGAAAGGCTTTGTCAAATCTTGTTTCTCTTCCTTATCAGGGGTAGACTTTACATCATACATATGTTGATTCATTATGTATCTTAATGTATTTTATGATGTTAAACTTATTTTGACGTTTAAAAAAAATCAATTACAAAAAAAAAAAAAAAAATGGGTTCCGTAGAATTTAACTATCAAACTTCGTTTTTAAAAAATAAATTTTAATCAGACCAAAAAAAAAATAAATAAATAAATAAATTTTAAATGTCAAACTTAGTTACCAATTTTTAATAAATTATTCTTTAAAAAAAACATATCAATCAAATTAATGAAAGTACATTTCTCTTTTAATAAGAACCAGTGAACCACTTTATACCGTGTGTCTTTCTTCTCTAATATATAGGAAAATTATTAAATCTTAAGAAATCAATACAGCATATTTTCTGTATTTTTATTTATTTATTAAAGGTTTAAATTATCTTTGGTTTACTATATGTATTGTTTACAAAAATTTCCAAAACATTATAGTAATTTTTCTAATTATTTAAAAATTATAAGGTATGTTATGAAAAATATCTGCAAACAATTCGTAATCTTCAAAATAGTTTATTGAAAAGATAATGCTTTTCGAGCACGAGTTTGATGTAATGCGGTTGTGGGTAATGGAGCATAATGGATCAATTCAAAGAAATTTTGTGTGTGTGTGTGTGAATTGGGACGTGTTTAATTTAGAGATTCTGTCTGTTGCGGTTTCCGCCACATAAGAAAAGCATCAATTTGAGAGATAGTTTTGTACTTGGATGTGACAAGGTTTTGTACTTTAGTTAGAAAAGGTTTCATGATGAAGAGCATTCGGTTTATGGTCCTGTTTTGTCCGAATATGCTAAGTTAGTCATTTCAAGATCCTACTTCACATAGGTGAAGTGAAAGGAAAAAAAATGCTTTGATAAGAGAATAATAGAAATAAGAATNTCCAAAAAAAAAAAAAAAAAAAAAAAAAAGAATGATTGAAAGAGAGAAAATTGAATTTTAAGTGTAAAAGACAAACAAAGAGGAATTTAGTGCTTCATCGGTTGTGAATTTTAAGCTCTAGATAGTTTTTTTTATTTGGATTAGAAAGCTCTAGATAGTTTATATATGAGAAAATACATGATATGTAAGAGAATTCTAAGGTTATTAATTATTTTGATATATATAAAAGCTATAGCCAAGGGTATGAAAGAGGAAAAGTAAAAACTGTGAGTTTTGGATCAAACTGACCATAAATCTTTAAAATTTTAATCGGAAAAATTATATATTGACTTGCTCAAATCCAGATGATGATATTCTAACCGTATTAGCCAAAGATGCTAGACTATAAATCATGATCACATATCTGTTCTTTCCGCAATCCTAAATAATATTTATTTTCACAACAATTTTAAATTGATAAAAATTCACCTATAGGAAATGGCATGGACACTTGTTTTCCACATCAAAAACTCATCAGAAATATCTATAAATCTTTGCAAGATAAGTTCATTTCCATTAAAGCGCAAAGGAAAAACATCGCGATGATAATATCATTGTCCCGTGGTTTATTTTTTTATTTTTTACTTTTTGTTATCTTTGATTTTTTATTCATATTAAAAATGAAAAATTTCTATTAAAAATAATGACTGAGAAATGATCTATTATGAATAATAATAAAACAAAATAATGAGTAAATTGTGAGATAGCATATCGTCACAAGACTCACAACTATGCTTTGCTACTTTATAACCACTTTTAGCTCTTTAGTTTTTTTTTTNCTTTTTTTTTTTTTTTTTTTTTTTTTTTTTTGGTCTGAGCACTTTAGTATTTTGATTAGCTAACTATATAGGCTACGATAAAATCATAAAAGTATAAACGATATGGACAATGAGATCCCTATTGAACTTTTCAAAGCCCGGTTTTTCTTATTGGACTCTTTCCCAAAAGGCCTCATACTAAGGGGAGTGTTTCTTGACTTATACATTAGACCTCATTGTCTAATCTTTCCGATGTGGGACTTGGATTGATATCCCAACAATCTCCCCGTCAAGCCAATGATCACATTACTCGTAGATTCCTCTTTAGCGAATTCATCTTGTCCTCACCAACATCTTCTGAATTACGATATGACATGGAAAGTTGCTCCCAAACCGAACATATAGTCAACATACGCCACCTCGTCCAGGATCGAAACATGCACTCTGATACCAATTATTAGGCCTTTTCCAGGCCATCAGAACTCTACGCCCCTCACCTGGGCTATGATATCCCAACAATCCCCATCTGTTTGCCAATAATATATGTTTCCTTACCAATCTAATTCGAATAATTTGCATTATGGTTGACAAATAAAAGGAGAGAGAACAATTTGTATATATCCCATCTGCTGACGTTTTCTTTGTCCATAAAGAATGAACTTAGAGGACTTGTATGAAGTCTATATGTATAAAGTTGTTAATAAATTTGTTCTTTTGTATATATAGTGTGAATTTCGGAAAAAGTTAGACGAATATAATAACTTTCTTTACATAAATCACCATTAAAAGCTAATGTAATGCGTCAAATCTGACTCTACGTTGATGTAAAGAAAACAAATACACTAAAATAACTAAATTATGGGATGAAATTCGCAGGAGAAGATTTGAAACTTGATCTCAATAGTAATTTTCCTTCAAGTTGGCAAACACATAGAATTTATTCGTTGTAAATGAAAAGACACTTATAATTTGAATGCATATTAAGCCATTAATTCCAAGCTCTTAAACTACATGGTCCTAATTAAACAACAGAAGTATCAAATCAAGAAGCACTATGTAAATCAAGATTCAGTATTAGCATGGCTCAAAATGAAAGGTACGAGAATCCACAAAACTCTATGAAATAATGTACCATATGATCTGTTTTTATAAAAGTAAAACGAATGTTTAGGAACAATGAAATGTCGACACTGTTCTTGTGCATTATCGAATCCCTAAACAGTTACAGTTTTGGTACTTCTGATGTATGATTCTCCTCTCATCTTCTAAGCAACACTAGGCACTTTAGTTTCAAAGTCAATGGCTAACAAGAACAAGCTCTGTTTCTTTATAGCTCTTTGCAACTTAAACTGGTACATAATCTCACAATTACAAAGACTGCAAATGGAGATGGAAATAACTTCTTATAGTCTAAAACTCCAAACATTTCATTTCATTTCAGACATTTCGTATAAAATCCAATCATCATAAGTCATAACTCACAAAGCAGGAGACATAAACTCCTCCAGTTCTGTCACTGAATCACTTGTTGTCATCTTCATCGATTGTTCCGAATTTCTGCTTAAACGAATCTTGTCTCTGCAGCCACATCATGTGTCCCTGATACATTTTCGTATTCAAAAATCAAGATTCGACCTTCAAAATCCCTAGAATCAGCAAATCCCTAAAGAACTGTGCGATCAAATTGGAAAACTGAAAGGGAAATGTTGGGAATGAATGAACTACCTGGAGACCAGCAGCCCAGACGATGATAAAGGAAGCTACCCAGAATCTCTTGTCCTTGACGATCGTCTTCACATCGAAGCTCCTCGCCATTAAACCCTTTCGTTAAAGCATCAAGCTTTCACAATTTTGGTTTCTTTATTAACTTCGTACCAAACTCTTACAACCACCCAAGCCCAAGCCCAATACCATGTGTCCATAGCCCAGAATTACACATTTTGATTAGCCATTGACATTGCAGTGTCACAAACCCAAATTATTATGTGAAAAACTTATAACTAACTCAGTTCATAATTATGTCGTGTCATCAAATAACACTACTAACTTTTACTTACTTTTTAGTGTTGGTTACCCTATTAAGGATTTTTTAAAATAGTAGTTGTGTCATGTAATTTTATATATATATGCATGACATTATAATTTATAATACTATCCAAAAATGTATGATAGTGTTAGTTACTATCAGTTGTATATAAAGAAACCCGCACATTGTCAATGAGTTAAAAGTTTAATGAAAAAAAGATATCTAATGTGCAAAGTATTAATAGTCTCAGATTGTCACAGTTTGATTTGATTTGGTGTGACAAAGATGGTTACAACAGGTGAACGTTATGTTTAATTTCAATATTAAAACAACTAACCCTCAAAATTGGTTTTTAAAACTTGAAAATTATTAAGAATTTGCGATGTGAGTATTATGATCTTCTTTGTCTGTAAACATGAAATTAAAATTGGTATTTTTTTCGTCCAGTAAATAAGGAATTATATAGTGAATATTAGTTTTAATTCCACCAAACTCATTCTTCGGAATGCACCCTATTTGCACCCAAAACTACTTTGACCAATGAGATATATTATATTTTTAATTGAAGGAAATAGAAAACATGTTAAACCCAATTAATCTACTTTAAAGGATGAAAGGATTTTGTTCTCTATTTATATATATAATAATCATTGTTTTTTTGGTTCGGGACTATAGATTAAGATCTTTTAGATATCATGGAATCTCAATTTTATAAATGATAAGGCTTTATTATTATTATTACTTAATGAAAGCAATATGCTAGCTCTACCCATATCAATAAATTCGTTTAAATAAATGTTGAGAATACTTAGATCAGAACATTAATCTGCATATATCTGTTTTAATATTTTCACACACATATATGTGTACAATTGATGAAAATGTTTGTTACCGTCAAAATTATTGCAGTAGCTTCACATGTAAAAATTCGTTAATTTTTACTAGACGGATTGAATATGCGATTAAGTATGTAGACTTCAGCGTAACATCCGTATACGTATGAGGGAAAATGTTAATCCTGCCGAAATAGTATTAGATCACAACATCCGTACTGGCTTTGACCCTCTCTAACCTTGAAACATATTTATAAATTATAACTTAAAAAATAGGAAAGATGTTTCAATACGTTTGAAACCAAATCATCATATATATGTAATAGCTAGGTTTTTTTTTTTTTTTGGTCAATTACGTATCAGGTTTTCTATAATTATAAACTAGATCGACTAGATATATATGCAAGATATATCAACGCCGAGAATCGAGGTTTTTTATAAATCCAAAATCCGTACGTGTACTTGTTCAAATCCCACTCCTCTGATAATTTAACTCATTCATTCATAGTGGAAACACATTAATGGGTGTACTCGAAGAAGACATCATCTCGAGCTTACCATTAGAGCTTCTCCTTTACATCATAAGCTTCCTCCCTCTGGAATCCGCAAGACTAACTCCTTTCGTCTCCACACGATTTAGGTCCGTTTGGAACCATGCCGTGGTCACAGCTCACAGCAACAAGGGCTCCATGGACGACATATCTCACACTATCTCTAGCTTCATCAACAACTTCGACGAGCAAGTTCCGTCCAAAAACACTCGGAAGCTTGAGTTACACTTCAACAACTCAAGCTTCTTGTCCGCATTTCTTGGTCCTCATAATGTTTTATATCTCTTGTTCTCTGATAATTCTAAGATAGAAGAGAACTTTTCTTGGCGTCTTGTAATAAACAACCAAGGCCCAAGACAGGTCGAAGCAAGCGGTTTTTTGGTGAAAACGCTTTGCTTAGACTCGGTGACTTCGTTAACCCACGAGATTGTTTCCTCCTTGGTTTTAGATTTTTCTTGGTTAGAGAATCTCAAGATTTGTGGTTCCAAGGAGTTGACTTCTCTCACTATTGATTCACCAACTAAGCTTCTTGATTTATCGATCTTGGATTCCCCGAAGCTTAGATATCTCGATATCAGATCATTCAAGCTTAAATCTCTTCATTATCAAGGATCTTTACCGGAGATCAAGATCCATCAACATTTCAACTTGGCCAAGGCGATTTTCGACGTAAGACAAGGCTCGTGCTCTTACAACAATGCTTTAGACAGCGGTCCTCTCTTACTTATCATCAAGAACTCTCAATCTCTTACAGTTTGTAGATGGCTGTTGCAGGTAACATATAAACAATCTCTTATATCAACTTTTATATTTTTTACAAATATCCTACTTTTCTTCTTTTTTTTGGTATAGGAACTAATCAAACCGTCCATATCCACGTCTTGGACATCATTCCAATTCTACAAGTTACAAGAATTGAGGTGGATCGATAACTCGATGAACCAAGAAAACATTAAATTCCTCATCTCTTTTCTCAAACTTTGCCCTGTACTTGAGCGCATCTTCATAACTGTAAGTTTCAAGTATATATCTTTAATTTGTTAGTTCGCGCAATTGTAAGGTTTTTGATGCTAATATACCTCCGGTTGTTTTAAAGATCGATCCGAGTATGTACAGCTCAAAAAAAGAAGTTATTGTTGCTTATAATCCGAGCACGCGTGCAAGAGTACTCAGGAACCTAAAGCTGGTCAAACTTGAAGGATCAAAGAGTGAAGAAGATAAGAATCAACTGATATTGGCTCTACAGGAGATAGTCGACATCAATCAGCCTCTGCTTGTACTGTCGTCGCTAATTTGAAATTAAGATGACAAAAGATTTATTATGTTTAAAGATACACGCATGACAAATGTTTTAATTTGCTGTAATTTTAATACGTACTGTATAATACTTATTTCTTGCTGTACAAGAAACCTCCCTCGCTAAAACAAAACAAAACGAAACTCACACTTGGCTGCTTCGGCAAATTTGCCAATATTAAGGAATTTTCACCAGCAATGTACTATTAAAATGACTGAAAACAACAGTTGATTTCGTAAGCTTTTGAATAATAATATGGTATAAGTACAATATTAATTAATTGATGACTGATTTATTAGATGTAGCATTAATATTTAGTTTAGGTGATATATCGTTTTTGAACAATGTGCGCGTGTCTTGGCTTTTTTGACCTATTCAACAAAAGCATGTGTGAAATGGAAACTTTCTTCAGTCAACCAAAGCAAAGCGTGCATCACAAGTCATCTCCAACCGTTTAATTAACCCTAAACAAAATTATAAATTAAGTTGAAACGTTTTGCAAAATACTGAACACCGATATTAATAAAATGCATGTCAATGCACTTGGCTCCAAAAACACTATGGCCTCACGCACATAACATTACCGATTAAAGCTACAGAGCATTATTAAGCTTCTTCCTCCTCACCCTCCACGTGACTGATCAGTTCATGAAACATGACTATCTAACTCTCAAATCCAAAACCAACAAACTCAGAATTCAGTTCCAAAAACAAGGACACAGATAAAATTCCAAATTCGTAACTTTAAGCTTTGACCAGATCTATGGACATACTTCTCAATCTCATCATCCTCTCAAATTCTAGCAACCAATCCAAATTTGAAAACCGAACCTAACCAAGAAGTTGGCTAATCTCTTAACCTAAAGTAAAACAGTTATGTTAGCCGTCATTCGAGTTAAACCAATAGACAACAAGAACGATAAAAGAAGGGTCGTCATGTAGATTTAGATCATAGATTAGATCGGTTCTGCAAAATTATCTAATTTCTCTAATTTGACGATAAAAGATAGTGTCACATTTTAGACCAATTCAAAAATTCAGTGAGTGAACTACTCAACGACTACACTGAAGATTAGTCCGGCTTAAAACTCGAATCACACAAGGTAATGTAGTTATTGTCAATCTGTTGCTTCAGAACAAAAAAAATCTAAAATAGATCTCATTACATTTATTAACAAGAAAAACATGTATTATAAACATAAAAGGTCCATGGTCCAACTATATAAGAAAATGTGCAACTTTTGCTAAGTAGAAAGAAAAGTGGAGATTTAGGCAAAAGGGGAACAGATCAGATGCACTGGCAGAAAAAGGAGTCTCCATGCTCTGCCTGCCTCAATGATACCTGCCCCCACTGGGGGCAATGCTATGCTCACATGTTGTTGTACAATTCACATCCGTCACCCGCACCTTTGTGTGTTTTTGACAGTGTATAAAATGGGAAGTAACGATGAGAGACAGCTGTTGTTTGCATTCTCTACGGCACACCAACCAACACGCACATTTCTCAACCTTTCTTTTCATTTTTACAATGTATCCATTTTTTTTTTCTAATACCCGACTATTTATTTTAAATTAAATAATTTTGAGTAAATTATTTGATTTTTTAATAATAAAATCATTTTTGTAAATTGGACCAGAATTCATAGAATGGCGATTTGTGGTAATGTTACTACAATGTCACCATTGAATTTGAATTGAATAGTTAAAGCTAAAGTAAAACTATTTGTAATACAATGCGAATTTAGGAGCAAGCAAGTTTACACCTTGATCATTATTTGCTTTTGTTTTTGTCTTTTTTTTTTGTATTTCCTTTGTTTTATGTTCTAGAAGTTTGTTGACAAAAAAAAAATGTTCTAGAAGTTTTACATGTTTTTCAATAATTGGTGTTCTGCATTCTAATTAATGTATTTATGTTTCCAAAATTTATTAATAAAAGTACCTAAAAGAAATTGGAAGTCAAATTATCGATATTATTCTTCATTATTGGCAAAACAAAAACAAATAAAAATTAAATCAATAAAAATAACAAAAATAGGTGAAGGAAAGTATCTATTTTTTCAGTTTGTGGCAAATTCAAAACGTTATTTAGTTAGAAACATAAAGAGTATTATTATTATTTTTTTCACTTGAAGATTTGAAAGTAATATCATATAATAAAGGATAAACCGAATACAAAATACTACGCATCAAAACAACCAAATAACTAAGAAAATACAAAGCATGAGATGATCAAAAAATCATTAAAAGGGAAATTCGAAAGCCAAATATATTTAAAATAATCTTTACAAAAAAATATTGAATTAATTATTCTTTTCTACGCAAAAAGTCTATGAATAATCATCTGCTATATGGTTTCATTAATCCCTCAAATAGAAATATTTATTAACACTTTTTAAGTAACTAATGACTAATGAGTAGTCTTTACTATTTAGGATAGTCATTTTATTAGTATTTAACTTTGACTGATACACAGAGAAACAAATTCATAGAACCAAATTTCTTAATGATATATGTATTGTTTGGTTGGAGTGGAAAAAATGTGATATTTAAGAAGAACCAAGATATGAGACGATCCAAATATCGTCAATTGACTAAACAACTACCTCCTATAAAATAAAAAGTAATGACAAAAAAATAATTTACTTGGCTTTTATTGACTCTCTCATATGGACCATATACTATTATATGTTTTACTATTAACAATGGATTCATTTGATAGAGACCAGTAAATGTAAATGTAAATGTTGGCACTGAGACAAAACAATAATGCAGAATGTTGCAGTGGCATAAAATCTGGTCCAGTCTTAGACTACTTTGTCTAGGCCCCAACCTATATTATGAGATCATCTCACATTTGATTTTTCATGTTTTTACCTTCTTTTTTTTCTTTTTTGTAGCTAAAACTACATCAATATATATGGTTCATATGTACATATATTTTCTTTAACATCTACAGTTAGTTATTTTATATGAATTAATAAATTAGTAATTAATAAAAGAAATTTCTACAATTCACTAAAATTAAAAACAATTTAATATTCAATATTTCTTTTTAGCTTCATAACGTTCTCAAATGAAACTATATATGTTGTTAAGTATAATATTAACAAATCAAATATTTAAAATATCCAAATGTATCAAGGTGAAGGGAGGGAGAAAAGATTCAAGAAAAAACACTAGATACTAAAACCAATATGCTATGAAACTTCGAGATAATCCATTTTCTTTTCTTGTCTTTCATTGTAATCCATATTTTTGTTTTTGATGTTTTTTTTTTTTTTTTTTTGAGAATTATTTTTGATGTTTTGATATTCATCAAACTGATTTTTAAATTGAAAATTCACATAGGAGGAGGAGGAACAAAATGATATTGTTTAGCATTGACTTTAAAGTTTTTCATATTCTTCTTTGCGTAGTTCGGCTTTTCTTATAATCGGGAATGCTGACCATATTCCATTGATATATGAGAAGAGATGACATGGTCGAACAGAACATGTACGATTTAGCTCACCATTCTCTCTTTGTTTGACTAGCCAAAATAAACATTAATTCAGAGAAAAACAAAAATATATCCATCATTATCCTACTATTTTTCATTACTACTCTTACATACCGCTACGATCACATTATTAGTATAATTTATTTCATTCGAACAGTCAAATTTCATCTTTTTCAGATTCCCACACAAACGTTAGTGACATTAGTGTCCTTAGAAGATGAAATTTTCAAGGTTGAAATTGTCTATGATACTTCAAAGGATAGACGTATTAAAAGAAATACATGGGATTGACGTATTAAAAGAAATACATGGGATCGACAATTGACAAAGATACATAGTATCCATCAGTTTGAATTCCGTTTCTAGCTATGTAATTTTTGTGATGCACTAATTAAATCCCCAACCACATAATCTCAACATAGACCATGTTGACGTTAATCTCTTTCAATATTCAATTCAACAATTCAATTAATAATTAAAAAATCACTCTCTTACCATAAAACATGACATAAATGTTTAAATATTTAATATTATATAGACGAAAATTCGTTTGATAATTTATATATTTTTATATTGAACATTTCAAAATTTTATTAAAAAACTCACCAATTTGGAGATTATAACAATCTAGACCACAAAGATAAAAGAAAAAAGTAAAGAAGAACTAAACTAATTCAATTTCTAAAATATCGAATTATAAGAAATATTTTTTTAGTGAGTTCTAATGATAGTTGTAAATTTGTTCATAATATGCGTTTTCTCTAAAGATTCGATGTATTACAATATTATTTAAAATAAATTATTTGATCAAATAGAGTTAAATTAAATAAAAATGGATTTTAAGAACAATTATTACCATGTGATTAAAAACTCCTCAAGAGATATAAATTAACAAATACTTTTTTTTTGTTGTCAAGAATTAACAAATACGCACCTTAAATTAAAAATTACTAAAAACTCGTCGCCGTGGTTGACCGTTAACAACCTCTTTGGTATGTAACTATATATAAATCTCAGATATTTTTATAATGAATTTTTATCGAACTTTTTAAAATGCGTTGTGAAACATTTTGATAATAACATTTTAAAAAAAAACAAAACCTTGTGTTACATCAGGTGACACATACACACAAAGACTTGTCTGTCTTTCACTTTTACGAGTCTTTGAATTGACCCATTTCTTCTTCTTCTTCCTTCCTCCCCAAAACCCAGAATATATATATATATATATATATATAAGTATTTATGTAATCACCAAAAATACCATAAAAATCGAAATGGAGAAATAAATATTTAACCGGAAAACGATTTCTTCCTCCGATTCCACGACTTTTCTTCAACAGATCCGGTGAATTTTCAGATTATTCCAAAATCCGATAAAACCTAATTAAACCTAGGGTTTTCGCCGGAGACGGAGGAGGCGATTAATCCCCCGTCGCAACGATGATGATATCCAGGGGTTTATTCGGTTGGTCTCCGCCGCATATCCAACCTTTAACTCCAGTTTCCGAGGTTTCCGAGCCTCCGGAGTCTCCATCTCCGTACCTAGATCCTGGTGCCGAGAACGGAGGTACGGGGACCGCGACGCAAGCGGAGGATGAAGAAGAGATGGAGGAGCCTGAGGAGATGGAGCCACCTCCTGCAGCTGTTCCTTTCTCTCAGTTGTTTGCTTGTGCTGATCGGTTTGATTGGGTGCTTATGGTTGTTGGATCTGTTGCTGCTGCTGCCCATGGTACTGCGCTTATTGTTTACTTGCATTACTTTGCCAAGATTGTTGAGGTGCTTGCGTTCACGAGTGGCTCGGAGAATCAGAAATCTGAGGATCAGTTTAATCGGCTTGTTGAGGTAGGTCGGATTGTTATAAGTTTTTGTGGGTTTTATGAAAGTTTCTTAATTTTGCTACGTTTGGGGAAATGGAAATGGAAATGGAATTGGAGTGTAATTTTCTGGAATAGGTTTCTATATAAGCTTGACTTCGACCTTCTCATTCTTTTTTGCTTAGTTGAAGCTCTAGACATGGCTTATTGGAGCTTGCGAGAGTCTAGTTTTTAGTTCTCAGATATGTACTCATACAAAATTTAGCTTGGGGGTTTGAGCTTCGGTATTTGTTCTTCTTTTAAGCTGGGCAGGGCAGCTATCTCCATAGAGTTTGTGGCATTCCGTAGTCATAAATGTATTAGTTCAAGAGTGAAACATACGAGCGTAATAAAATAGTTAATCAAGCTATGACTTCATTTTTACCTATAGTATCTGTAGCATTGATATGATTTATCCAGAGATAGGCATATTTTAGCATTTTCTTGAGGGTATGCAATTCTCTGATTGTTTTGTTCCAAACAGGGTAACTTTGTAAAGTTGCATGTCCACTAATTAGTGGATTTTCTGGTTCATGATTTCTATGTGCTTTTTATATGGAGGACTAGTAAGTATGCTGGTTTCATTAGGTTCTGCTACTAGATTGTATATTAACCTAGAAATCAGCTGTTCTTGACTTGCTTGGTAGGCTACTTTGGATATCTGAACCTCTTTCTAAACTGAAATGCATGCTCGAAATAATGCTTCCCTTGTTCTGACTTCTGAGTCTATTCTGTCATTTTTCTCACCTCTAGGGATTTCTATGTGTCTCTTCTGGATGTCCATTATCTTACTCCAGCTTTACCTGTTTTCAACCCAGTTGATTTGAATGCATGTAATACTAGCTATAATTCTGAAATAAGGTGCCCCTCTAAGATTTATCTGCCCTTTGTGCAGCTTTCGCTGACCATTTTATACATCGCTGGGGGTGTTTTCATATCTGGTTGGATCGGTAAGTTCACCTTTGCCAAAACCTATACTTATAATCTAGTTCTTTGCTTCTTTCCTCTTACTCTAATGATGTTATTTGTCGCCGTTATAATTAATTGTTCTTTATTATAGAGGTGTCTTGCTGGATACTGACTGGAGAGAGGCAGACTGCTGTGATTAGGTCAAAGTATGTCCAAGTACTACTAAATCAAGATATGAGTTTCTTCGATACATATGGAAACAATGGGGATATAGTAAGCCAAGTGCTGAGTGATGTCCTACTCATTCAGTCGGCCCTAAGCGAAAAAGTATGGTTAACCTTTGAATCTAGTTTTAAATGTCCCTCGAATATCTTTATTTTTCCACGGAGTGATACATCTTTTTCCATTTCTTTAATCTCTGTGATTTCGGTCATTGCAGGTTGGGAATTACATTCATAACATGGCAACATTTATCAGTGGTCTTGTTATCGGTTTTGTTAACTGCTGGGAAATTGCGTTTATTACTTTGGCAACCGGTCCTTTCATTGTTGCTGCCGGAGGCATATCGAATATATTTCTCCATAGACTTGCTGAGAATATTCAAGATGCATATGCTGAAGCAGCCAGCATTGCAGAACAGGTATGTAATTGTTATGTGTATTGGGGATGTTGTGGCGATACAGTTGATCCTTTCAAATAGTGCAATTGATTGTCGAATTTCTGTTGCAAGCAGTAAACTTTAAAATGTTTCCAGATATGATATTTAAGCATAAGAGTTTGGATTTGTGACCACTAAACTTGATATTCTCTGTGAAAAGGTTGAATCCTTTACTGCTCACTATTATAGATCAAAACTCGTTTTAAGTTGTTAAAATAGTAGGCAGAATCTGTGACTGGTCAATTGTAGTTAGACAGGTCAAATTTTTTAGGTAACTTATCTAGGAGTTATGTGCCTGTACGGCAATCGTGAATCTTTTTTGTTATGCTAGGATGCTTTTATAATCATTCTTAGCATAGATAACTTGGATGCATCCATAACTTGGATATTGTATCAGCTTGGATGTGTGGCAATCACCTACCCGCTAATCTGGCTTATGAGTACATTTTCTTCTGAAATGTATCCATTCTTCATTCTGGTTAATATACGAACTGTTAAAAAGGGTTAATTCTAAATGTGCAGGCGGTCTCTTACATTAGGACTCTGTATGCCTTTACAAATGAAACTCTTGCCAAATACTCCTATGCAACTTCTCTCCAAGCAACTTTAAGATATGGTATATTGATTAGTCTTGTGCAAGGACTTGGACTTGGATTTACTTATGGCCTTGCTATATGTTCATGTGCTCTGCAACTTTGGATTGGTCGGTTCTTTGTTATTCATGGAAGAGCGACTGGTGGGGAAATTATTACAGCTCTTTTTGCTGTTATTTTAAGTGGGCTGTAAGCTTCAGATTCTGTACTTTTAGCTTTCATCTTTCTTCTCCAGTATCTGTACACTTTTATTTGCTAATTGTAATCATATTGTGCTGTGCAGGGGTTTAAATCAAGCTGCTACAAACTTTTATTCGTTTGATCAAGGAAGGATTGCGGCATATAGGCTTTTTGAGATGATAAGTCGTTCATCTTCTGGGACTAATGAAGAAGGAACTACTTTGTCTAAGGTTGAAGGAAATATTGAGTTTCGGAATGTATATTTCAGCTATTTGTCACGACCTGAAATTCCAATCTTGAGTGGATTTTACCTTACGGTGCCTTCTAAGAAAGCGGTTGCTCTCGTTGGGAGAAATGGTTCTGGAAAAAGCAGCATTATTCCTCTAATGGAGCGGTTTTATGATCCTACACTAGGTACTATGATGTATAATTTAAGATGTTTCAATATTTTTAATATAATCCCCTTTGAGTACTCACCTGCGGTGGAGACTATTATTAACTGAATAGATCTGCATTTTCCTCTTATACAGGAGAAGTTCTACTTGATGGGGAAAATATAAAAAATCTAAAATTGGAGTGGCTGAGAAGCCAAATAGGCCTGGTGACACAAGAGCCTGCTTTGCTTAGCTTGAGCATAAGAGAGAATATTGCATATGGCCGAGATGCTACTATGGATCAGATAGAGGAGGCTGCCAAAAAAGCTCGTGCCCACACATTTATCAGCTCACTTGAAAAAGGATATGAAACTCAGGTATTTATCCACTGAAAACTTTGTAATTATGAATTGTTTGGTACTGCTATTCTTTTATTAGAAGTTGGATATGACTTCTTTAACTCTTTAGGTTGGGAAGGCTGGTTTAACGTTGACCGAGGAGCAGAAAATAAAACTTTCGATTGCTAGAGCTGTACTTGTAGATCCAACAATTCTCCTACTTGACGAGGTCACTGGAGGACTAGACTTTGAAGCTGAAAGAGTTGTCCAAGAAGCTCTCGATCTTTTAATGTTAGGACGCTCGACCATAATAATAGCTCGACGGCTAAGTCTGATCAGAAACGCTGACTATATTGCTGTAATGGAGGAGGGTCAGCTACTTGAGATGGGTACACATGATGAATTAATTAACCTTGGTAATTTGTATGCTGAGCTTCTGAAATGTGAAGAAGCAACAAAGCTACCCCGACGGTATGATTCTCTAACCAACGCAAACATATCTAACAACTTGTCAATTCTGTAGTCATGTGGTAGAACATTTTTTGTCTCACTGTTTTTGGTTTGTAACGATCTTGAAAGGTTGGACTTTGACACTTGTTTATGGAACTTGCATCTTCTTGCAGGATGCCAGTAAGGGACTATAATGAGTCTGCTGCGTTTCAGGTTGAGAGGGATTCTTCAGCTGGTCGTGGCTTTCAGGAACCATCATCGCCAAAAATGGCCAAGTCTCCATCTCTTCAGAGAGGTCATAATGTTTTCCGTTCCCAAGATATGGGCTTTCATAGTGAAGAATCACCAAAGGATCATAGCCCTGCACCAGAGAAAATGGGAGAAAATGACTCTTCTCTGGATGTTGGGGATAAGGAACCAACCATTAAAAGACAAGATAGTTTTGAGATGCGGTTACCAGAACTACCAAAAATTGACATCCAGTGTCCAGAACGCCAGAAATCAAATGGTTCAGATCCGGAGTCCCCAATCTCACCTCTTTTGATATCAGATCCCCAAAATGAGCGCTCCCATTCACAGACATTTAGTCGCCCTCTTGGTCATCCAGATGACACATCAGCAGGTGTTAACGTGGCCAAGGACGCTCAACACAAGGAGCCCCCTTCATTTTGGAGGTTGGCACAGCTTAGTTTTCCAGAGTGGCTATATGCTGTATTAGGGAGTATAGGTGCTGCCATCTTTGGTTCTTTCAATCCCCTTTTAGCTTACGTCATTGCGCTGGTAGTGACCGCATACTATAATAGCAAGGGAAGCCACCTGCGTGAGGAGGTTGACAAGTGGTGCTTGATCATTGCCTGCATGGGAATAGTGACAGTTGTTGCCAATTTCTTGCAGCACTTCTACTTTGGTATCATGGGGGAGAAGATGACAGAGAGAGTACGGAGGATGATGTTCTCAGGTACTGGGATATTTTCTTCATTGTTCAAGTCACAACACTACAGGTTACTACTGTCGCTTGTCTAAGTTTATTGATTTTCTCCTATGTGACAGCTATGCTGCGCAATGAAGTTGGATGGTTTGACGAAGAAGATAACAGTCCAGATACTTTATCGATGCGCTTAGCGAATGATGCCACTTTTGTCCGAGCTGCCTTCAGCAACAGGCTTTCGATATTTATTCAGGATAGTTTTGCTGTTTTAGTTGCTATTCTTATTGGGTTGCTGCTCGGTTGGCGTTTGGCTCTTGTTGCATTGGGGACTTTGCCGANTTTTTTTTTTTTTTTTTTTTTTTTTTTTTTTTTTTTCCCCCCCCCCCCCCCCCCCCCCCCCCCAAACAAAATGCGAAGTCTTCTATGCCCAACATGGCTGCCTGAAATTTGTTTTATTGTTAACCAATCCCAGTTCAGTAGTCGCCTGCTTCCCTTTGTCGTGTTTTGAATTTTCTAAAAGGTTCCTAGTTCAAGTAGCAATTTTAGTATGTGAATTTCGCAGTTCTGTGTCATTCCTGCCATCTCATCCTCACGCATAAAGCTTACAAGTATTTTTCAAAATAATATTTCAGAAACTTTGGCTTGGTGGATTCTCGAAGGGCATCCAGGAGATGCATCGAAAGGCGTCTTTAGTACTTGAAGATGCTGTGAGAAACATATATACTGTTGTTGCTTTCTGTGCCGGTAACAAGGTGATGGAACTCTACAGACTGCAACTCCAAAGAATACTCAGACAGAGCTTTTTCCACGGGATGGCTATTGGCTTTGCATTTGGCTTCTCACAGTTTCTTCTCTTCGCCTGCAATGCACTACTCCTCTGGTACACCGCATTCTCAGTAAACCGCAAGTATATGAAACTGTCTACAGCTCTAACCGAGTACATGGTCTTCTCTTTCGCAACATTTGCCCTTGTCGAGCCATTCGGATTAGCACCTTACATCCTCAAGCGCCGTAGATCTCTCGCTTCAGTATTTGAAATTATAGATCGAGTGCCAACAATTGAACCCGATGATACCTCAGCTCTTAGTCCGCCTAATGTCTATGGAAGCATGGAACTGAAAAACATCGACTTCTGCTACCCAACTCGCCCGGAAGTGTTGGTACTAAGCAACTTCAGTCTCAAAGTCAACGGTGGACAAACAGTAGCTGTAGTTGGTGTTTCTGGTTCTGGAAAAAGCACAATAATATCTCTAATCGAGAGATACTACGACCCAGTTGCTGGTCAGGTCTTACTAGATGGTCGAGACTTGAAATTGTATAATTTGAGATGGTTAAGAAGCCACATGGGTCTGATTCAGCAGGAACCCATAATCTTTTCCACGACGATCAGAGAAAACATTATATATGCAAGGCATAACGCGAGTGAAGCTGAGATGAAGGAAGCAGCAAGAATTGCAAATGCCCATCATTTTATCAGCAGCTTACCCCACGGTTATGACACACATATCGGGATGAGAGGTGTTGAGCTTACCCAAGGACAAAAACAGAGAATCGCAATAGCTCGGGTAGTGCTAAAGAACGCTCCGATACTCTTGATAGATGAAGCAAGTTCATCTATCGAATCTGAGTCGAGCCGTGTTGTGCAAGAAGCTCTTGATACATTGATAATGGGGAACAAAACAACGATTCTTATAGCACATAGAGCAGCGATGATGAGACATGTCGACAACATTGTGGTTCTCAATGGTGGGAAAATAGTAGAAGAAGGTACACATGATTCTTTAGCAGGCAAAAACGGACTTTATGTCCGTCTAATGCAACCACATTTTGGTAAGGGTCTGCGCCAACATCGACTGATCTAGAGAGTTAAAACCCTTGTGTCTGATCGAGACTCGTTCAGTCTCATACCAACCATCACGTGCTGCGACGGGGTAATGTTATTGGATGAGATTACAGGACAGAACTCGCAGTCTGATCAGGACTCATCGATCCAGAATTACACCAAATGAGCAGTTGTACAACCACGAGGCTAGTTTCTGTATGCAAATTAGGAGCTTTGTAGACGTAGATTCCCTTATTCTTTCAGGAGACAAAGCAGTGAAGAAGTAGGACTGTATTTATTCATTGCTTTGTTCTCTAAGGTATATCGATTTGTTTATTGAAACTGAAGATTAGAAGTGATTTATCTGCTGGGGTTTGTTTTTGTTTTTGTTGTGAGTGATTTAGGTGGAGAATGTGTAACGGTTAGGAAGAAAGAGAACAAAGGCGTCTGTTTTGTAAATACATTCACTTTTATTTGCAGTGCTTCAAAATGCAAAGTTTGATTGAATTTCATCTCTATCAGTGAACCAATTGTGAACATGGCTGGATTCATAATGCCAAAATATCATCTGAAGTTGCATAAGAATATGGAAATGGCAATTGATATATATCTACATATAATTTGGTAGCCATAAAGAGAGTTATGAGAGTAACATGATAATATATTGAGTTGGGTCAAATCTCAAGGATCTTCAATGAGTCGGCTACAACTTGAAGCTGTGTCTTCACTTTCCTCCATCTTCTCTCGTTTGCTCCGACTATAAGTGTGTAGTATCTGTCTGCAACATCAAATCAATCAAACACTTTTATTCGTTACTATATATCCTCTGATTTATCATTATAATCTTCATCATCTCTAGTAATATATGCTTACTGTTTCCAACTGCTACTGTAGCAAAAGAAGTGGTTGCATAGATGGGAGTTCTTAGTCCATACTCGAATGTGTAATAGTTCCTTCCATCTTCCACCCTCTGCATTTTCAGCTTCATCTTAGTAAAGATTCAATCTCTCAAAACGTTGATGATTTCTTTAATGATGTTAACAGTCTGACCTCTTTCATATCGTAGATGGTAGCTACTTGGTTTGGTGCTGCAAACTTATGCTTTACTAAATCGTAAACCACCTGATGAACAAAAAAAGAATGATGAACTTATATGAATTCTCAAATGACATGCAGAGAGAGAGGGGCTAAAATGTATAGACTGTGTAATGCATACCTCTTCCATTGGACCCACTTCGCGGATGTCCTGTTTCTCAGTTGGTATGAACCTGACCCGAACACTCTGTAGTTGCAAGTATCTATCTTTGAAGGCTGAATCATGTGCCCTGAAGTCAAATTCCTATAAAGTACGTGCAGAACAAGATTATCTTAAAACTTTTTCATTTAAGTTTCCTCCTTGCAACAAAACAAAAACAAAAACAAAGCCATAGCTTACCCACCCTCCAGTCTGATGGGTAGTAATAAGAATAACCGTCTTGTCGATCCACAAAAGCCGAGAAGTTTTTTGGTATCTCTACAAAACATTATATGACCAACAAAGTTATGCTTTTGGTCCCAAAAGGATATGAAAAAAAGAGTCAAAAGAAGTCATTTTTGTAAGATTACCTTCAGCATGAAGGAAAGTTGCTGGAACAGAAGTTGCCAATAAGGTTCCTACTCCCACAAGAGCTTGCCTTCTCTTCCAACTGCTTCCACTCCCTTTTTGGTTAGCTATTCAAGTGTTAATACCAAGCAAATGTAACACGAAAGGAAAATGTCATGAGGGTCTGGTTTCTTACTATTCTCCGAGGAATCATTGTTGCCGGAGGAAAGTAAACAAGCTTTGAGTGATGGATTTGGATAGAGAATCTCTTTCTGGTAAGAAGGAAGCAATGCATGTATCATCAATGAGGAATAATGATATTTTTCTTCTCAGAAATTCGAGGTAATGGAATCAGAGCAGAGTTATTAACCTTGTGGGAGATTGTTGGTGAAAGACAATTGCAGATTGAGAGGGAAGAGACTGCCATAATGGCTATAACAATCACAAGTCTTTAGACTAACAATGATCATTGCCTTCATTGCCTTGGTTTTGTCTGTTTTTGGATAAGAAATTTCTGCTTTTTGGTCATTTCTCAGACATCTCCATTCATTTCATGAACGTGGATAAATGGATAATGAAGGATCCAAAACAAATATGTGGTGACAGTTCGATCTAAGATCATCCACTCAGCAAAGAGGTTGCATTTGTATGCTTGCGTCCTAGAAGTTTTAAAAGAGGTTTATGAGAAGACTCTTAAGAATCCAAAGAACACATGGGATTTGAAATTCAACAATAAACTGCAACCAGAATGTATTGTAAGAAAAAGTTTTTGCCCAAAAACTACAATCACCAGGAAATGGTAGCAATATCTTAAAGCAAAACTGAGACTAATGAACGACAAAACCGCAAGTCTGATTTATAATTCCAAAGACAGATAACACTTAGATGATGCCTATTTTGTTAGCAACATCAAGAGCATCGTAGTCTGGGGTAAGCCTCACGTAAGCCTTCTTCGTTCCATCAGGCCTGAAAGAAAACCAAATCTGTGTTAATTACATGAAACAATATCATACTCACAAGTGACAACAACGATCAAAGGAAAATTTTCGTGAATTACCTAATGAGGGTGTTCACTTTCTTGGTCTGGATGTCATACATTTTCTTCACAGCATCCTTGATCTTCTTCTTGTCGGCACGAATGTCAACAATGAAGACAAGAGTGTTGTTGTCTTCAATCTTTTTCATCGCCGACTCAGTTGTCAATGGGAACTTGAGGATCTGGTAATGATCCAACTTATTTCTTGGGGGTGCAGAGATCCTTGGGTACTTGGGGTCTCTGGCCTTGGTCAAAGTCTTTGGCCTGTGGAAGGTAACCTTGGTCCTAATCTTCTTGTCCTTCTTCTTGAAGGCCTGGCCAGATTTCACGGCCTTTGCAGCCTTCAAAGCCTTGGCCTTAGGGTCGGCCTTCTTCGTTGTATCAACTACATAACACCAAAGAGAGAGTTATGCGGATTAGAACGCTTTCAGAACAAAACTTCATATACTTCAAACTCAGGACCAATTAACACTCAAACAAAGAACAATGACTAGCATTTTCATAGAAACATAAAATCACCTAAAGTAACATTTTAATCGCAGATTCGATTCACTATGATACATGAAAAACTTCAAAGACCTGAAAATTCATATACAGCTCATTATTCACTTTGGTACATAATACTCTGGGGACTAGTATCTAACGAAACATGGCAAGAGAACAGTAATCGAAGCAAATGATTAGCGTTTCAGGTCTACTAAAAGATTAAAATCCATCAAGTTCAGTAAAGATTAAGCAAGACCCACATGGAATGTAATAACAATCAATGTAAAAACCGTACCTTTAGCCGGCGACATTGCTAAGAACGATCCTTCCTTTGAAATCTGAAGAAACGCAGAAAACCCAACTCAGTTTAAGAATGACGAAATGATATGTAAAAAAAGCAACCAAACGAAGATTTCGAGCTTCCTAGAGACAGTTTACAGACTCGACAAGAGTACCCAGATAACGAAAATTGAGAAAGATGGTGAAGAAGGAGGAGGAGGAGGCACGAACCTGGAGAGGTGGAGGAAGCTGCTAACTCTAAAGGCGGCCGAGCAATTTTATTGTGTAAGGTCACGCCAATCATTAAAGAGACACAAAAACCCTAGTTTTCTTGGGCCTTCATTTTTCTAATGGGCCTTTTAATATAGCTATGACCCGTTAAGCCCAATTAATAGTTGTTTTCCGACTAAACAGCTGTTACTACTGAGCTTATTTTGGAGATTACTGATTAGTACTAAACCTGAAGCAAATTACAACGTAGTTGTTGCTATCCTTCGCTTATATGCTTAAGATGTTAACAGTGGCTCTACGGCCAATGTATTAGTAACAACAATCAAATAAGCCTTGTAGGATACAGAACAAATAAACCACTTTAAACAAAAGAAAAGATCCACTTTAGTTTGCCATTATTCTTAAATTTGAAAAAGACATGAAAAGGGTAAATCTATGACATTCAAGCATTCTGATCACTAACAAGCAAGCAACTACCGTTTTGATGATCATGTTCCACACTCTTCTCTTCACGTTCAACCTTGATATCCTTTATGTTCAACAAGCCATTCGGTAATTTAAGGTTACTGCTCACTTTCACCACTTTAAGTCCAATCATACGTGAGGTTGAAGAGTGTAGCCACTGGATAGCTGTACAGCTCAAGTAAAGATACTGAAGTTTCTCCATTTTTTTGCCAATTTTTGGGAATTTCTTTAGTGTGGCGCAACCCGAAAGATTGAGCAGTTCAAGAGACTCCATGTTGTGGATCTTGATATTGAAAGTCCTAAGCTTTTTGCAGTTTCCAAGATCCAACTTGACCAGCTTTGAGAGCGTTTCGACGGATGCTGGTATCTCTCTAATATCAGTACCATTGAGATAAAGTTCTTCGAGGTTACGTGGAGTCTCCGGAAAGATCTTGATTTCGGCACAACCACTTAGATTGAGAATCTTGAGAAGTTCCAAATTCACTATGGCTGGAATGCTCTCCAAACTTGTACAACCTTGGAGGTTGATTCGCTCGAGACTACGAGCTTCTGAAAGTTGATTGACTTCAACTAGTTTCTCGGAATCATGAAGATTTATAGTCTTCAGGAACTGGAGTCTCTGCATTAACAAAAAAACCAAGATCACAAAATGATATATGTAAAGATAAAGTAGCAAATATGTCGAAGTAGGCCTACCTTGGCTCCTTCCCAAAGATTTAAAAGTTGGCTATAAGGCATAGTGAGTTCGACAAGCATATCAGGATCAAAGTCTTCTGGCAAGGTTTCCAAAGGGTAATATTCCCAATGAAGAAGCCGTAGCTCGGAAGGTAGATCTGCGAGACCCTTTTGAAGATCGAGTCTCGGAGGCTGTTCATGATCAGAACAATAAATTTTCAGCAGTCGGAGATTGAGCATACTCTGGAACGCCACAGGATCGACAACAAAGCTCAAGCCAGATGCATCCAGCAACATAGTTTCTATATTTTCACGGTCCTACAAAACAAAAGAGAAGCAAAACGGATCAACAAGTTGCTACATGTCTAATAAAAAGAAGATATCAAGAATAGTGAGACAGACCGAACTGCGTATGCTATATGCTTTGGTTTCTTCATCTTCTAGCAAAGGTTGAATGCTTTGATCGCCGCACAATCTACGAGCCTTCCCATTCTTTACTTCTTGGTTGTGAATTTCCCATGCCACATCTTGTACCAGCTTATGCATTTCTACTTTGTTTCTAGATACAAACACAAGACACTTATCGAGAAGACACTTGAACCAAATATCTATGAAACCATATCGTTCGAGAGCTTGCTTCATCTGTTCCACTGACTCTCCCTTGAAGAAACAAGCAATGTCTAGAAATACGTTCTTTTCATTGTCATTAAGTTCGTCATAACTGCTCTTGAATAATTCAAGAATCTCAGGAGGTGGACACCGCTTGAGTTGGGAAAATGCTGTCTCCATTTCTTCCGCTGTCTTTCCCTTCAGCACTCTGCCGTAGTAGCTGAGAGCTTTAGCAATTCCACTAGCATATTCAACCACCATTTCTGACATTTTCAGGTAACCCTCAGGAAGTATCTCTCCAAATGCACACCTGGAAAAGAGCTGCAGAGCCTCCTTATTATCTAATCTCTTGACCTCATAAGTGTGACTCACCTTACATCGATGAAGCACATCTGCATCTCTGGACGTTATGATTATCAAGCTTCCCGGATCAAACCTGTCAAAGCCTCCGAGAAAAGCTAGTGCATTTTCAGATTTGCGCACATCAGCAAGTATCAATAAAACTGACTTCTCATGTTGGCTTTGGTTGGCCACCGACTTGTTTCCGTCAAGTTTCTCCCTCACATACAGTGGTAACCGTTGCTCCCTTAAACGGTCCAATCCTTTCTCTTGAATTTTTTTCTCGAAGTTCCAGATAAAGCAAGCGGACTTATAGTCCTTTTGCATCCTCGTAAAGGCAGCTTCTGCAATGGTGGTCTTGCCTATGCCAGCCATACCCCAAATGCCTATGCTGCGGACACCCCATGGTTGCTTGCTGAGCTCACCTTCTATCTCCACAAGCCTCGGTTCAACCCCAATTCTATTAATGGGAAAGAGCCTCTCTGGAACTTGACTTCGTTTTTTGCTACCCTTATTGAAAAAGCCATGAATACACTGCAAAGTACACATATTTTCACCTTGACACTTGAAATTCTTGTGAATGCAACGTCTACCACATTCGTAGCAAAAAGGTCGAGTGTTACCATCGATGCCAGTGATTTCAACCTCTATACCCCTTCTTTTGATGATATGTTGAGGTTTCATGTACATATCTATTCCCAATAAACATGTAACATGAAGAGTGACTCTACAAGAATCACAAGAATAGAACCATTCACTTGAATCCAATATTAATTCACATAGTTCACACCAGTACTGACCACTTATCGTACCTTTTTCCCCGTAACAGAGAGTGAGCGGATGACTATCATGCTTATAGTGTGCCACACTTGGCAAAGTAGCGCAATGAAGACCCAAATAAGACTTGCATTTCACGCATTCTAGGTAATGACCAGAACAATTAGTTGACTTACACTTCATGCATTCTCCTTTGGTTAAGTTGACGAAGAGAGGGTGATCATGGCTCCCATGGATTGAAGTATCCAGAACGGAAGCGCACGTGACGTCTAGTTGAAATACACAACCTTTTTTGCCGCATCTGTAGACAAAACCAGAACTTTTTCGGAAACAACCATGACAGTGAAACATGCCATTAGTCACATCGTTGCCCCAAAACCATTGGGGATATTTAAGGTGTTGGTGGAGAATCAGCGGGTGTCTGTGTAGAGGATGATGTTTTACGCGAGGAAGGGACGCGCATGCTTCATGAAGAACAAAGTTGAACAGTTTACAACTATACACCGCATCAGAAACCAATACTGGAAAGCAGCATGCCTCACAAAACTTTTTTTCACTAGAAAAGCTACCCTTCCCTTGGAGCTTTAGATCATGGCCATGAGTGAAATGTCGTATAGTTTCTTTATCAATCCTCATGAATGACTCAATATTCTTTTCTGGCTCTTCTGGCACGTCTTCAAGATCTATTTCATCCCAAACGTCTTTTCTCGTTGCACATTTAGAATGGACAGCATAATGACATCCTTTCTTGCAAGAAAAATGCCCGAAACTGATATCAATTGCTTTGCGACAAACTCCACAAGAAAAATCACCGGAAGGGGAAGAGGGGACGAGATAGAGACGGTGTGTGTGGCGGGTGATCTTAATGACACGGGGTAAGTTTATACATCTTCGATGGACCATGTGGTTACAGGGAAGACAAGCGTATACAACATCATGGATGTCGTTGAGAGACAAGCCACATGCATCACAAGGCAAAGGGATTCTTCTAGGAAAGAGAGTGAGTGTATGTTTGTGGCTCTTGCGGTGTGGAATAGTTGGAAGAGGTGGCTTTATCGTGCAAGTGAAATTGAGACTAAAGTCGCAATCAGAACATTGATAGTATAGATCTTCAATACGTCGCTGACAACATTTGCATTTTTCATCTGATGTAGCGGCGCTATGAACATCATCGTCAGCATCGTGATGATCACCATCTTCATCATCAGGTAGATAGTCATAGTTCGAGACTTCTGAATCAGAGGAGGAATCCCTCCATTCATAGGGTATCTTAGAAGTATCTCGCTTACGATCCATGGAGACAAGAGTGAGAGGGTGAGCAAGGTGAAGAGGGTGTTTCATCTCCATTGGTAACACATGGCAGCCTCGATGAAACTCTACATTGCAAGTAGAACAGTAGTAATAGTACCTTTTTCCTTCCAAGTGTTCGCCTTTGCATGCGTTGCAAGTGAATGTATGTGAGAAATCTCGCCGCCGGATAAGCTTGTGTGGTTGAGCCCAATTGGACAAAGGACAAGTGTGTTGAGATCGCTTCTGGTGCGGCTTGCGCAAGTCCCATTGTCGTGGAATTCTGCGAGGTGGTTTCATATGGGTTTGTTTAGAAGAAAATGAAGAAGCAAATGAGACTGTACGCAAGTAAAAATGTTTCAAATCATGAACCTTTCCCAGTCTCTCAAGTTATCTTATTTTCATAGGAAGATGAACATATTGCTCCACGATGACTTTTTATAATAGAGATGTTCTCAAATGTCAACGCATCATCAATGTTATGTCATGTGCATAGTGGTTCTTAATTAAAAAAAGTGCATAGTCTTTCTTAATAGCATGTTTCTATAGACAATAATTCTTTCTAAGTTAAACAAGTATCCACTTTGGTTCCACTAATTCATTCAGAGAAGCTGTCAAGACACCATAGTTTAACTACATTGACCAAGGACCAAAATAATGGGAATCAAGAAAATGTTTGAATATTCAGAAAATGCTTATCAAGTCAACTCTATTAAAGTTTGAGGTTGGAGTTATGCTTACAATGCTGTGTTTCTCAGATTCTCTTGAAGGCAGATTTTGAACAGAATCATGTGTGTTGAGTCAACGACGCGCTTTTCAAACAGTCTTGCATTGGATGCATTATCCTTGAGTTAAGAGGTTTTTCTTTTTATGGACCGAAACGGCTTAACAAATGGCACAGTGTGGTTAACCACCTCTGTTTCCCTGCCCTGAAGCACATAATCATATGTTAAAGAAGGTGACCGGAACACACAAAGTGGGAAAGGGTAACAACATTTAGATTCTTACCAACAGGAATAGAACAAATTCATTCTTTTCTGTTTATCTTTCGGAGCATGTGATATTTATGAATTGTGAAAACTTAGTGATAGCTACCTGCAGGCAAAGTCGATCTATCTCAAACCGTCTTGAGAGATTGAAATATCCGCAATCTTGTGAAGGAAATAAAAGGAATCAATTATATAGCATTATCACTGTAGCTCATCTTTTCTCATGTTATCCTTTTACATTTTACCACTAGACACCAAAAAAAAGAAACCCATGACTACTGGCTTATTCAAGATGGTTTTACCTCTATAAAAACCCAACAAATTACAAAAATAGAACATAAGATCATTGATTCTTGTAATATCAATGTCTAGAGATTGGATCTATATGACTTTCTTCCCTTTATCCATCCCATGATCAAATCCCCCAGGTTCTATAGTGTATTCATCTGCCATATCAAAAAAATCAATTAGAATATCATCATTGCAAGCAAACTCCCAAAACCAGCACATACAACATTTAAAACACTCTAGCTAGCAATTACAACGGCACAGAGAGCACCAAATTAAAGCACAGTTTTGAGAGACAATATCTCATATTTCAAACAGCATAAGATGAAAGTAATCCAAAGAGTAGTGCGGGAGCTCACCAGACATGGTTTTGACGTTTCACATTGGTCTCAACTCCATCTGCACTCCATATCTTCTATGCGTCCAATTTAACTTCAAGCTTAGGAGATTTTTCAAGAAGAGAGCTTAGCTCACTAACATAGCTTCCCAAGTCAGTTTTTGCAGTAACACCAGAGCTAGACCCTCCTTCTCCACTCTTCTCTTCCCCTTGGTTCGACATCAGAGTTCCATAAAACATTTTCATCGCGACATCCGTTGAGAGAGCAGAAACAGCACTGTGTAATTCCTGAAACTTTTCCCTCGTTTCTTGTTCCTCAATCAGCTTCTCTCTTAGGTCATTCGGAAGAAAAGCCAGCGCACTTTAAAAGAAAAAAAGAGTGTCAGACTACTACTCGATATATGCTTCATCCGACTCGTACAAACACAAGGCTAATAATCTAAAGCAATTACCTGGAAACACCTCTAACAATACCAAACTTGTAACCAGCAAGAACTGATTCTTTATACCCAATGTTGAAACCTTCCTGTGCAGCAGCTTCTTTCCCAGCAATAATCCCATCGCGGTATCCAGTCTACGAATATCGATTTTAGCAGACAATTTAGACAAGTTGTGCAAAGCTGAAAACCATCTCCACAGATAAAACAATTTAGAATACACTTACTGTGTGGTTTTGCACAAGCCTCTTGTCCCCTTCCTTCTCCAACCCCCTTAATTCAGCCGATTCGTCATCCGCTGATCCGTAAAAGCAATCTAAATCCTCAGGATCCTCATTATCACTACCTAAACCAGAAGATAATCCTGACCGAGAAGACGTGAAAAACAGAAAATCAGTTTTCTCATCAAAAGTGAATGCTACTACAAATCCTTAAAGAATTAAAACATAAGACAATTATCCATTAACTGAACAGAAGATTAAAATCTTCATTTTTGCTAGGATTGGAATAGCTAAACAACTACCATAGGAAGGTAAAAAAATTACCGACCAGGTTTTGGAAGATGCAAACTTTCTCCGTAGAGCTCGTTGGCGAGATTAGCCTTCCCATCTGAAAAATCGTGGAGAGTCATCACCGAACATAATTGGTAAGGGAATTATAAAAGTTAAAGACAGAACCTTCCGGCGGCTCCATCACTTAGTACGGCGACGATTTGCAAAAGGATTTAAAAGCAGAGCAAGAATCAAAGCTCGCCTCTTACCTCTATCCTTCTCCAATTGTGGTTTACGGGATCACAAAATTTGCTCTCCAACAACTAACCCTAATTCCCTTTTGCCATCTCTGTGTTACGAAGAAGAAGAAGACGAGTCGTGTATTGTGAAGGAGAAGTGTTGGTTATCCTATCTCATTAGCATAACCGATTTATTGGTTATAGTCTGGTTCATTTACAACAATTTGGTTCAACTAATTGTTCTTTCTTAACTATGTGGGCAACGTAACTTTTGTTGAAAACATTGGGCCAAGGTTGGGCTGTGTACTTTTCTACCTTTATGCTTAAATAGAAAACTTGTTACAAACAAAAAAAAAAAAAAAAAAGAATCAGAGGGAAACGAAGTATAGGAGAGATATGTAAATACAAATAGTTATAGTCTTTAATTGTAATCACTGAGTACCCTAGTTTCTCTATTAGTATATATATTTGTAAAATGTCATTTATCAATATTAAGAAAGATCATTTCCTATATGGTATCAGAGCTTTATCGTTCCTAAACCTAAATTTTTATTTCTCCGCCGTTTTTCATTTCTCTTCAATGGCTACTTCTCAAAACAATGATGCTGTCAACGTTGACTCAACAACTCTTCTTAACATCAACATGGTGAACGTGACTAAACTCACAAGCACCAACTACCTCATGTGGAGTCTTCAAATTCATGCACTTCTTGATGGACATGGCCTTGTTGGTCATCTTGATGGGTCTGATCTCATCCCTCCGCCTACGGTGACCACTGATGGTGTCACCACTGCTAATCCAGAGTTCGTAAAATGGAAAAGACAAGACAAACTTGTCTACAGTGCACTCATCGGTTCTATCTCTACTCCTCTTCAACCGTTGTTGTCTCGTACAACCACGGCGGCTCAGATCT
>OVAF01000310.1:2215-48094 GCA_900406245.1 Odontarrhena argentea | reverse complement strand
TCTCTTAAGCTAAAACGAAAAACCTTAATACTACTTGCAGAAAACAAAGGAAAGCCATTCTCTGGATATTAACTAACTATTTTAGAATATTCGGATATTTTCTGTTGTGGAAAATCTGATATTTCTCTCTATAATTTGCCAACAACGTAAGTTAACCACAAAAACAAAGACATCTTTGTCTTATTTCAGCGAGGCTAAGATATTCATTCAATCTATGGAATAACTAAATATAGAACAACTTTATTTTATGAAAAAATTAGTATCATCACTACAAATTTGATGTAGTCTGTTTATACTTTCAATTTTTTTAAGAAAATTAATTCTTCTAGATTCTTAAATCTTCCTATAAAAGAAAACATTCTTGTATAATTTTCATAGTTTATATACTCCTCATTCATATTTATAGAAGAACTAAATTTTAAAGAAACTTTAACACATGAAAAAATGGATATTAAACAAAATTTTAAGTTGAGACGTTTTAAACAAATATCCAGCATTGAAATGAATCCCTATTTAATTAAGGAAAAGAAGAAAAAGCCGTAGTTGTCTTAAAAGTTGGTCAGAGATCAAACACTAGAGATTTATATTGATAGTAGTGGTTTTTTAAGATAACATATTTCCCATTGGAGATCAGTATGATATTCTTTTTCTGTGCTGAATATCCATGTGCAATCATAATCCTTATATAAATCATCTTCTTCCGTTGACGAAAATCATTATCGTGGCCCCTTGTAAATACATCATTCATTCCATATTCTATTTCTCTAAACTACAGCTGCTATTCAAACAGTTGTACACTAATTACTTTATTAAACTTTTAGATAATCACTAACCAAAGGTAGAATTTATATAGGCCTTTCACTCAAATGGTCAAAAATTTAAGAGTAACAGATTACTAACACAAAATTAAGTTTGAATAATCTTCTCTTTTCATTTAATTACTTATGGTCATTTATAAATATATGTTTTTATTTCTATTCAAAGATTAGTCCAATTTCAGGAGTTTTTTGTTTTTTTTTGTAAAAAAGACATTGGAATATTTGATGAAGAATTATGTAGTTTTTTTTTTCTGGTTAATAATTTGATAATATAATGTACATTAAATTTATATAGTAAATTGGACTTTAAACCAGACAGTGACAACACAAACCGAATTATATAGTTTTTTTTTTTGAACAACATGCATTTTTGTATTAAATCAAGTTCAAACGAAGCGGTGACATAATGAAATACTAACACAAACCGCTCGGTCACATGTCTAAGGTCGTGGAAAATGTAGTTTAAATTAAGTTTGAAGAATATTTTATTTTGGAGAGATAATTAATTAACTAATCAATAAATTATTTTAAAATACATTGAAAAAAACAGACGAAGGACATTCCACCACAAGCGTGTATCAATCTCTCCCGCTTTGTGTGTCTCTCTCTCTTCTCTTCATACGCCTCTCTGTGTTTCTCGCAGACACCGAGAATGGCGGATCCTGATTTGTCATCTCCCTTAATCTACCATCAAAACTCCGATCAACCACCTCCACCACCTCCAGAAGTTCTCATCTCAATCGACGACGACAACGACAACTCAGGTCTTGTCGGCGAACAGAACCAAAACCCTCGTGTTTCACATGGATTCGAATTCGACCATCCTTACAAGTTTCTCAGCGAAACCGAACCTCCGATTCTCCTTCCTCCAACAGTAGATCCATTTCGGAACAATAGTCCAAGAGTTGACGGATTATACGAAGTGATTAAGATCGTGATTTGTCTGCCCATCGCTTTGGTCAGACTTGTTCTGTTTGGTCTTAGTTTAGCCGTTGGTTACTTAGCTACGAAATTGGCACTTGCTGGTTGGAAAGATAAACATAATCCTATGCCTCGTTGGAGATGTCGTATCATGTGGATTACTCGGATCTGTACTCGCTGTATCCTCTTCTCTTTCGGGTTAGTTCCTCCGATTTTCATCTAGCAGATTTGATCTTACTGAATGTGTTTGTCGATCCATTGATCATCATTTGTAATAGGATTAGATCAAATTTGTCTAATAAACAAAGTTTTATTTTGCGATATTGTTATGGCTAAGAGTATTGGAGCTAAGGAGTACTATCTTTGCAGTTTACTTAGATTTTAAGTTACCTTAAAAGGTAATGGATGGAATTATTAAAGGATTGTTTATGAAAGATTGAATTGAGGGATGTTATATAGTTTGTTTAGTGATGGTTTTTGATGATATTTATTGGTTTTGTAGGTATCAGTGGATACGGAGGAAAGGGAAACCTGCGCGGAGGGAGATTGCTCCGATTGTTGTATCAAATCATGTATCTTATATTGAACCAATTTTCTACTTCTATGAGTTATCGCCGACCATTGTTGCATCGGAGTCGCATGATGAACTTCCATTTGTTGGAACTATTATCAGAGCAATGCAGGTAGGTAGCTCGAAACTTGAATTTTTAGCGAATTTTATAAGTATTTATTGCTTTAAGAGAGATGCTGTTGTTTAGCTTAACATTTAATTCTTGTTTCTGATTTCTTTAGGTGATATATGTTAATAGATTCTCACAGACATCAAGGAAGACCGCGGTGCATGAAATAAAGGTATAGAGTTTCTGTAACATGTTATTGATGTCTTTTAGTATTTTTTAAGTTGAGTAACTTTGTCAAAGAGATTGGTTCATACACCATTTTCAAGATTTGTGAATTTTTGTTTTTGTATTTGATACGGAATGTGGTTTCAAGGATGTCAATACAGAGAAAAGCTTCCTGCGATAAGTTTCCTCGTCTGCTGTTGTTCCCGGAAGGAACCACGACTAATGGGAAAGTTCTTATTTCCTTCCAACTCGGCGCTTTCATCCCTGGTTATCCGATTCAACCTGTAGTAGTCCGGTATCCCCATGTACATTTTGATCAATCCTGGTGAGACTTGTTCGTGCCTATATTTCTGTTTACGCGCTTTGTACTTCTCCCTGGACAATACTAATGTTTTTGAGATTTTCCAGGGGAAATATTTCTTTGTTGATGCTCATGTTTAGAATGTTTACTCAGTTTCACAATTTCATGGAGGTAGGCAAATTCCATATCGTATCTGGTTTTAATCTGTGTTTGAGAATTTTACTTATATGTATAATTTGTTATAAAATTATACAGGTTGAGTACCTTCCTGTAGTCTATCCCAATGAGAGTCAAAAACACAATGCTGTGCGTCTCTCGCAGAAGGTGTGTGATAGAAATGGAGATTGTGTTTCTGTATTGTTCCGTCTTTTTTTGGGTGAAAATTAGTCCTAATGGTATACTTATGAATACAGACAAGTCACGCAATTGCAACATCTTTAAATGTTGTCCAAACAGCCCATTCTTACGGGGACTTAATGCTACTCAACCACGCATCTGAGTTAAAGCTGGTATGTGCAGCTCATGAATGCTTTTGCTTCTTATCCATATCTCGTAGTCACAAATCATCTTGTCCATGGAAGCTTGAAAATAACTTCCCATGTCAGAAAGCGGTTCATTTGAAAATAACTTACCATTTATTTCATCTTAAAATGTTGCAGGAGAAACCCTCAAATTACATGGTTGAAATGGCGAAGGTTGACTCGGTAAGTTTATCATCTAGCGTCGCAAGTTCGATATTTCTCATTTATACCCGTATCTTAGATTGTGGTATATTGTCAATTACACTAAACTGTGGATGACATGGTTGAACCCCATAATTTTGATAATGTCCTGTATCATGAGAACATGTCCATTACACTTGTCTGTCTTTGTCTCCCTAGTGATTGTGTTAACTCTGTCTTTCTTCCTTTCAGCTATTCCATCTAAGCAGCGTAGAGGCAGTGCGGTTTTTGGATACATTTGCTTCCATGAAACCGGACTCAAGGTAACAACTTTCGTCGTGTAAGTAACTAAAAAATGATTTTGGCATGCCAATGCTTGAAAGATAGATGTCTTTTTTCTTTTTTGCAGTGGATGTGTTAGGCTACATGACTTTCTTCGGGTTCTTAAACTGAAGCCGTGCTCTCTTTCTACAAGGGTCAGTTATGATTAGAAAATAGTTGCTTGCATTCTTCGTAAATTTAGTGTTTTCATGCTCTTATAATCCTTGACCATGTTGAGGAATTTACTTATACGAGTATACTGCTACAGATATTTGGGTTCATCGACGTGGAGAAGGCCGGATCAATCACTTTCAGACAGGTACTGTCCGAATCCCCGTACAACATAACTTTTTTATATGATTCAATCATTAGTATGGAGAAAAACACTCGTTGCAGAAATCTGTAGTATATAATCCTTAACCTCTTCCGTCTTCTTCTGATTGGTCTGCAGTTCTTGTTTGCCTCGGCTCATGTCTTGACCCAACCACTCTTTCAACAAACATGCGAGCTAGCCTTTTCCCATTGCGACACAGATGGAGATGGCTATATCTCCATTCAAGAAGTAAAATTTAATCCTTCACCCTCTTTCTCATTTTTTTGCTTTTAGATTCTTATGACTTAAACTCTTGCCTTATCTCTGCCTCAGCTTGGAGACGCTCTCAAACACACAATCCCAAACTTGAACAAGGACGAGGTAAGTGTAAAACAAATTCATACATCCTATGCAATCATTTTCCAAAGAAACTACAGCTAAAGGGTTTGGTTTATCTCTGTGCTTCAGATTCAAGGGATGTACATGTTACTCGACGATGACAAAGATCAAAGAATCAGCCAAAACGACTTCTTATCCTGTTTAAAAAGAAACCCTCTGCTTATAGCTATCTTCGCGCCTAACTTCACTCCAACATAACACATTCAGACGAAAAAGCGGGTTAAGCACTGCGAATGGTGTGACGATTTTAAACTTGTCTTTGTGGTATTACTAAACCTTTGTTTTGTCTTCAGATAGTAAAAAGAATATCAAGTCAAGAGAAAGGGGTGCTAAGTTTTTGGCCTATACCCTTCAGTGAGTTTTTGAACTACAACTACATGCCGTTTTATACCCCAAAAAACGCTATGATGTTTGCTCCTCTAGTTCTTAGCAAACATTACTGTATTTGTTTTACTCTTTTTTTTTTGTTATTATTTTTGGGGTTACATATTGTAATATCCAAATTTCGATTGTATCAATGATTAATTATTCTTATCCAAACTCTTAAATTAAATACATCATTTGTTGGAATTAATTATACACTCAGGTGGGGAAAAAAGCTGACGCATGCATAGTTAATAGATTAAACGAGAAATCTGAAGATGAAATAAGAACCGTTGGATGAAAAAGAGGCATAGGAAGGTGCACAGCACGCTCTGTGGTCCCCTCCACAGAGGAGTTGAATCTCCAATCTCCCGACCCCATGTGCACCCGACATGTGTCGGTACTTCAACTGGGAAGTCTTAAACTCTTTCCCCAATGGCTTAAAAATCAAATCTCTCCAATTAACTTCTTTTTAATAACCCTCTTTATCCGACATTTTTTAAAATAATTTTCCTTAATCACATTTTAATTATTATTATTAATTAAAGTGAAGGCTTTTGCTTGGCTGACACATTAGCAATTGTATAATCTATTTTTGGGGTGTTTGAGAATACGTTTGATGAGTGAGGTTATAGATTATTAATGGACAGACAGAAGTGAGTGGATTAAGATATGAAAAATTTGCTGATTCATGTGCTTATGTATTGAGATTGTTCACTAGTTTCCCTTTAATCACGGGTTTACGGAAAGTTAATTAAGCAACTGACAATGATTTGTCTAACTTCGTCGTTTGTTATTTTGGTCTTGTCAACAAAAAAATGCTTATATCTATAGTTTGCTCACTCGTGACTTATGATCATAACATCACCTATAAGTTATAACTAACCATGCTTAACACTAGAAATAGATCACCTAAAATTAGAATCGTACATAATTATTACTATGATCATACAATGTTATCTAGTTTCTCAGTACTAACATCCAACTCCGTGTTCATCAGATTATGAAATGGCTTTTAAGTCTTTTTGTGTCTTTTGCATATTTATCTGTACACATGAACCTGCTTTATTAGCTGAATTGTCTAAATGATTTTATGCTAAACATGCGTCTGGAAATTTTGCCAACTAAGAATTTCATATTTTGGAGGATATTATCTTCTATCCTAATTACTTTTTGAGTTAATCAAAACAATTTATTGAAAGCTATATATATATATATATATATATTATATTATATTTCAGATAAACCTTAACTGATACTAATCAAACATTATTTTAATAACTAAATAAAACCGTAAGTTTCTTTATTCAAACTTCGTACTTTTTAAATCTAATTCTAAAAATTCTATGGATCGCCCTTTAAATTTTACGAACGATCTAATTTGAGAATTTTGTCAATGATTTATATTTATAACAAACTTAATGACTATGGAACTTTTTGTTACTAAATATTGTCTTAACTTACAAAAAGAATGACCTTAACTAAATTTATTAATGAGAGTTGTTGTATTTGTATATCAATGTCATCCATAATATTTTTTCTAACTCATAAGATGTGGGAAAGAAGAAAAGAAGGCAAGAAACATGAAGAATCACAGATAATGTTTTATTATTATTATTTTTTATTGCAATCATCAATATTTAATAGTATAATATAAATGTTCACTGAAGAAAATGCAATAGCTTAAAAAAACTTGAAACATCCCACCGAACCTAAGAAACCAAACAAAAATCACAAGATTTGTTAGAAACAGTAGAAAACAAAAGGGAGTAGGTTTATGCACATCAAAAAGGAATCTGTCCCTTTTTGGATATGCATACACAATTATTTTTTTAAAAATCATTTTGTTCTTCTCATCAAACATTGTGTAAAAAAAGTCTTGAATTGAAACACCTAAAAAGAGTAAATTGTACACTAATAAAGAAAATGAATAAAAGGGAAGAAAAGTAGGGTAAACCTAAAAGAGGAAGTAAAGAGGTTAAAAGAGGTAAGAAAAGTAGGACCATATAGTTGCTACTTGCTATAATAATAATTTATCGTTTTCAAAGAATTTTTTTATTTTATTATTTTTTTGAGATATTTGTTTTTTTATAGGTAGGTCCCCATGAGGACCAAAGTGTGGAGCACGATTTATCTTGGGAATTAATTAGTCATATAAATATTTTTGTCTTGGGATTTTTTGATTGGAGCATGAGAAAAAGTAGGAGGTGAGTTTTCGAATTATCATTGGCTAACTTTTGTACGTGACTGTACGGACGACGTTGATGTATTTCTTATATTTTTGTACGTTTTTTTTTTTTTTTTTCCTTCTAATTCTTATCTCTTAACACAAAATTAATTTCACAGATGAAACTTAAATCAATATTAATTATTCAGAAGAAAAAATATATATATTTGATTCCATGAAAAAATTAGAATATTTTCTAGATAAAATAATTGGTTTAAAAGTAAACGATAACTACATTCGCAGTTAGAAGAACTTCGATTGGTCAACTTATTAACCTTGATAAATCTACCATCACGTTTGGCGCCAAGGTTTTTGCTCATACCTGAGACCGTATTATGAATGTGTTACACATCCCCCACATCGGTGGTGGAGGTAAATACCTTGGCTTACCTGAACAGTTTGGACGTCGCAAAAAGGAGATGTTTTCATATGTCCGTGATAATGTTAAGAAAGTCACACAAGGCTGGCAAAACGGATTCTTATCACCTGCTGGCAAAGAGACTCTTATAAAGTCAGTGGCCTTTTCGATGCCAGTTTACTCCATGACCTGTTTCAAATTACCGCAAGAGCTTTGTAATGACATCGACAGCCTTCTTTCCACTTTTTGGTGGGGTTCCTCTTCCACTCGACGTAAGATGCCATGGGTTTCATGGAAGAAGCTATCACGTTCTAAACGCCAAGGGGGCTTAGGCTTTCGTGATCTCCATCTTTTTAATCAAGCATTGCTTGCTAATCATGTTTGGCGAATTCTGGAAAGGCCATCAAGCCTCATCTATCGACTCCTTAAGAGTAGATATTTTAGGACTACCCACATGTTAGCCGCTACTGCTGGTCCCCGCACTTCATTTGGATGGCAATCATTGCAATTTGGATGTGAGTTGCTTATAAATGGTACTATTTTTGCTATTGGGAATGGCCTTTCCACATGTCTTGGTCTCGATAAATGGCTGCCAACAGTTCCCCCCCGACCTCCGATACTCACTCCTGGTACCAATCCATCTCTCCTTGTTGCCTCACTCATAAATCCGGTGACTCATCAATGGAATGAGCAAGCTCTGCAACAATATGTTGATCCCACTGACCACCATCATATTCTAAAAATATTCCTTCCACCTTTCAATACTTCAGATACTTACCTTTGGAGCCAATGCACAGATGGTTTTTATACTACTCGCTCTGGCTATCATTTTGCCGCTTCTAATCAGCCTATGCCCATGGAACGTTCACCACCACTTGCTGATCATCCTAACTTTGCAGCTTCGCTTTGGACCATTTCTGTTATGCCTAAGGTCAAACACTTTCTTTGGCGCGTAGGCTCTAAGGCAATTGCAACAGCTGATAATCTTCGACATCGGGGTATCCGTGCTTCTCGTTTTTGTCGACGCTGCAACACGGCCGATGAGTCTACTGATCATGTCCTATTTACATGCCAATATGCTCAATCGGTTTGGCATGAATCAGATCTTCCGATTGATTTTCTATCTCATGAGGTTTCTATAGTGGACAAGCTCTCCTCCCTTATTGAATTCTCACGCCAAGCCTATGTCAACACGGACAACCTCAGCTTGCCTTTTTACATCTTATGGCGATTATGGAAGGTTCGGAATGAATTTCTTTTCAATGACGTCCTCTTAACTCCCTTGGAATCCCTTCGCGGAGCTCAAATGGATGCTCATGAATGGCTTTCTTCTCAACCAGAGTGCCCGTCACCACCACCTGCTCCTTTAAATCGTCATATTCAATGGTCACCTCCTCCACCGGGCTGGGTTAAATGCAACTATGATGTTTCACATCGCAGCGATGCTTTGCACTCTGGACTTGGTTGGATAGTTCGGAATTCTAGCGGGGTAGTTCTCCACTGTGGCTATAGTAAATTCCATGGCAGATACACAATTGAGGAAGCGGAATGTTCGGCTTTAATATGGGCTATCCAGGCATCTTGGGGACTTGCATATCGAAATGTCGCCTTTGAGGGAGACAATCAATACATTAATAGGGTTCTCAACTCCCATCAGACTCCACTACGCCTTCAGCATTATCTCAACACAATTCGCCGATGGATTCCGGCCTTTGAAGATGTTACATTTGGCTTTCAAGTCCGTGAAGCTAATACTTGTGCGGATGTTTTGGCTCTTAAAGCGATCGAAAGTCCGTTGTACTGGTTTTTGTTTGATTCATGTCCACCCTTCATATTGTCTTATGTAACCAATGATTGTATGTCTCATTTTGTTCATTCTACGCCTTTTATGGCTGATTAATAAACTGAAACATGTTGCCAAAAAAAAAAAAAGAAGAACTTCGATTTTTTATTTTATTTTAAATGATTAATTTGAAGAATTGTATAATGATTAAAAAGAATGAGGATATAATATTTGTTTTGTAAGACTTATAATTTTTTTTTGAATTATTATTTTCAGTCTGAAATTTGAGAGCTGAAATCAAATAATTTTGAAACATGCATGCTTTACATTTGTGTTTGGTGGTTTAATGGCTTAACTAGAAAACTTGGGATGGAACTCAAGCCAGATTTTAGCAATGTCTCAAATCATATTTAGATATGTGCAACATGTGCATTTACTCCAACCTACTATAAACTTCTTTATTTTTTGGTATGAATACATTATTAGCTTACAAACAAAATTGAGACAATTTCAAAAATATCATTTTTTAGCTACCATTTTTTTAAAATACCACATTTTTAATATATATTTTTCTAAAATACATTAGTTTTAAGTAAAATTACCATTTTTAATATTTTAAAATGTTTTATAGAGGTTTAGGGTTTATAATTCAACGTTTAAGGTTAAAACCCTAAAATCATAAACCCTAAAAAAGGTTTTGACTCCAAAATCTTTAAATTCCAAAACTCGAAATCTTAAAATTCAAATAGTTATTTAACCACCAATTAAACTGCAACCTTATTAAGTTTTAACACTAAATTTTAAGCCTTAGACCCCTAAACGAATTCTAACACCTAAAAATATTTTTTATAAAAAACAAATTTTTTTTTTAAAGGATTTATAATTCTTTTAGGGTTCTAGGGCTTTAAGCGTTATTTTGAAAAAATGGTCCACCTAAAATTGTATTTTTGGGTATTTATTTTTAAAAATTGTCTTATCTTTATTATATTTTTTTACCAAAATAATTAGAATTCATATTTCAAAAATTAAGCATAAGTCATGTATCTTTTGTTTTTGCTACTATTGAGCCAGCTCTGTTCACTACATATCACTTTATTTGTAACAATAATGTCTCTCCAGTCCTGAAACCAAACCGTGTAACACATGTGTTGTGCAGCTATAGAGACAATAACTCAAACATTATGTATCCAAAAATATTTTCGACCTGTCGGTAAAACTTTACTATATATGTTGGACAATTGACACATAAAGTCATTAACGATAATGTTAATTTTGTTCCGAAATAAGTAGTTTGCGTGGTCCTCCTAAATTTTATATATATAGATATCGTCCACACACATATGTATACATCATTAGATTTCGATTAACCATTTTCTCTTCCAAAAAAAGATATTTTTTTTTTGGTGCCACTAGCTAGACAAGACGTTCGATAAGCTGAATTATTATTGAATTTCTATTTTACGTTTTCAAAAAGTTATGTTTTCTATTTTAGTTATTTTTGTCAGTATGCAATATTAATCCGAAGGTCAAAAATTGGCATATACATCTGTAGACACGTCGGTACTCAATGCCATCGCCTAATTATCTTTGTAACTTTAATTGTTTGATTGGTAAAAATGGTGAAATTGTACATTGTAATGTAATACTCTGAACGCAAATGGATCAATTTTTAAAAATACATTACTTTTTTGTTAAAAAATATCATTACTAGTTTTGAGATTTCAAATATGAAATGAAAATGATTCAAAAGTCAAATACCCTCTATTGAAAAGAGGAACCCAAACATAATTTTTTGTTTTATTAGATTTAAAAGATAATTATAAATATTTTTTATTAAGTACTTTTGAGTTATTTTTTCAATTTTAAACTTGCTATGATACATTCAGATCAAAAATTACTTTTTATGAAATTTTAGGGTGTTTCTTGGGAAAAATACAATTCTTGTCATTTTCATGTATAGCTGTAAGATTATGATGTATTCTGTATATATAGCTATGAATATAAATTTACAAAAACATTGGAAAAACAAATAAATGTGTTATTTATTACGTTCGATCAACCTTGATTCGTAGCATAGCGATTTGTGTTAGTGTTATTCAGTGTCGACCAACACGTAGAATTTTGTGAAATGAAAAAAAAATCTACTAAAAAATTTTATTATTTGATTTACATTTTAAAATTTATGGTATGCTATTCAGCTGTGTTGTCAATATATCCCACAGTCAGGGGTTAACATGTATTTTCAAATACAAATAATTTGTAATTTGTGAAAGCACCATATATATGGCCTTTAAAAAATCTAAGAACTATTTTTTTTTTATTGAGAAATATGGTACTAAAAATTCGAAAGTATATAAAAACTGTGCTATATACATAGTAAAAAAAAATGTCTACATTTGGAGACTGTAAAATAGAACATGCTATATATTCCTATATTTTTATCCTATTTCTGACTATGAATTAATAAAATATATCAATTATGTCTTTATAACCAGATCAATTACATGTGGGGGCAATAGGGTGGTAAGAGAGTATTTGTGTCCACATTAAATAAAAAAGATAATATAATTTATTTCTTGCATAAAAAAAAACAAGATAAAATCTTACTATTAAATTATTAGACAGAGAAAAAGAAAAAATTGGATGCATGTAGACATTTAAGAAGTGGGAAAAAGATGTGAATGTAAAATATTTCCAAATGTATCAATATATGCTATTTTTGGTCTTTCTTAAGGCTTTTTTCCAAAATGAGTAAAGGATGAGGTTTCAAGCGACCATCAATTTTGCGACACATATTACTATTTTCCTCTATTATTATAATATATCTTCGTCTTAATTTCTTTCCTTCTAAATATAAAAATAAAAGAAAACTTTGTTCCACTACACCATTACCATAACTACAACGAGAAGAGGATCTTTTTTAAGGAGAAAGCAGAGAGAAGAGAGAAGAGTGTTTTTGTGTGTGTCTTGTCTTTTGTTTCTTTTCTCTTACACACAAATAGATGAAACGAGGAAAGCTACTTCTTTTGCTACTTCCATAAAAAGGTTCTTTCTTTATTTACCAGAGAATCAATTTCTTGATCATCATCATCCTCCTCCTCCTCCATTAATGCTTATGTACCCCTCTCTTACACCATCTTTACACAATCCTTGTTTCTTTTAGTTCCTGATTCTCTTCTTGTTCTCCACACAAGCTTCTTCTTGGTTAGGTTTTGATAATCTTGGTAAGATCTCTTCTTCTTGATCTTTTTTNTTTTTTTTTTTTTTTTTTTTTTTTTTTTTTTTTTTTTTTTTTGTATCTTGAATTAGTCTCATAGATCTAAAATCTTTGGTGGGTTTTGTTTGATTTTGTTGTTATGTGTTTTCTATAAAATCTCAAGAAAGATCGAAGAAGGGTTTGTATCTTTTATTCATTTTGAAGCAATCTATTGTCATAAACTTATAGATTTTAGATCAAACTCTTCAAATTTTGTACTTTTTGGATTGTTTTGCTTTTAGGATACTTCATCTCTCGTTGACCTTATATCAGTCTTCTCTTCTCATTAAAAAAAAAAAAAAAAAAAAAAAAAAAATCATATTTTCATCTCTTTTTTTTTTGTTGAAAACTATTATCTTTGATAATTAATATCAAAAGGGGTTTTTTTGGTATGACTAATCTTTGTTACTGAGGTGGTTGCACCATTGATCTCATGTTTTAAATTGTTTAAAGGGAAAAATAAGTAAGTAAACAACAAGATGGTGAGGGGAAAAACACAGATGAAAAGAATAGAGAATGCAACAAGTAGACAAGTGACTTTCTCTAAGAGAAGAAATGGTTTATTGAAGAAAGCTTTTGAGCTCTCAGTGCTTTGTGATGCTGAAGTTTCACTTATCATCTTCTCTCCCAAAGGCAAACTTTATGAATTTGCTAGCTCCAAGTACGTTTCTTCTTAATTTTCTCTCTTTAATTATAAATCCTCCAAAGAGAGAGAGAGTTGAGAGAGAGAGAGAGAGAGAGATTTATATGTCATTAATCTCACTAATCTCTTTAGCTTAATTTTTGTTTATATCTCTTGGTTTATATATGATTTTGGTTTGGCTGTTTGTGGAATCACATCTCTTTGTCATTAAGATGTTTCTTGGTTTCTACAATTTAATTTTTGGGGCTACTATAAAAGTAGTATCAAGTACAACATCTTATTTGTTTCCACTAATTTATACATCAAATATTGTCTAATCTCTCTTACTCTAATTTAGTTTCTTAAGTTATGCTAAAGTGTTATATAATAAGAAAATATGCCAAAGTTACTAACACTTTGTACTTGTTAGATCATGATATCGCACACAACCTACACAAGTCCTTGAGTTTTGTCTTTAATTTCCTCGTTTTCTGAAGCTCTTTCAAAGATCAGATTTATGTTTCAATTACTATTTAATCTTTTGGTTTAAGATGATGATACACACATGTGGTTAATTTAGTCTTTAGTCTTGTCATTGCTTTATGCAAATCAGTGTGATGATTAGGAAGTTGTTTCATCATTCCTTATAGATAATATATCACTCATGCTTTCATTTCATGCTCATTCCTAATTGAATGCAATTTGCCCTCTTTTTTTAATATGTTTTTCTGCCTAATTTTGACAAAAGATAACTCAAGCCAGAACCTAAATTTAGATTGTTTTGAGAATGTGAAAAACAGTTTTTTTCTTTTGCTTGCATTGTTAGGTAGAAGGGAAACCAAAACTTACTTTTGATGAATCATTGCATCTGTAAATAGAAAAAAGCCAGCTTTTGATCAGATGTTTCAGACTATTTATTTTGTCCATTTGGGAGAGTACTTCTTTCTTATCAACCTACTAAATATATAGAAAAAAGAGCTCACATGTTTTTGGTTTTCCAAACAAAAAAAAACTATCAGACTTTCCAAATTATGTGCTTAAGTCTTGTAATTACTTCAGTTAAGAAAGTTTTTTGATGTTTTGGGAATGATTTGGTTGGTTTCGCACATTGTACCAATTTACCTAATTCTTTGATAATTTGGTTTCATGTTTTAACAAAAAGTACAAGACTTGCCAACTTCTGTCCTTAACTCTACTTCAATTTAGAAAGACTGATTAGGTTGGTTTCTTACATTGTACTAAGTTAATATATGATGTTTAGTTTCATGTTTTAACAAAAAGTACAACACTTCCCAAATTATGTCCTTCAGTCTTGTTAATTACTTCCATATATAAAAACATTTTTGATGTTTTCAGATTTATTAGGTTGGTTTCTTACATTTTACCGACTTAATATTTGATAATTTAGTTTCATGTTTTGACAAAATCAGTGGAGTTTCCATGTCATGTCTTTAAGTTTTAAGATTCCTTCAATTAGGAAAGTTTTTTTGATGTTTTGATAATGGTTAGGTTGGTTTCTTACATTGTACTAACTTCATCTTTGTTGCCTTATCTTCATACTTTGATGTTTATGACAGTATGCAAGAGACCATTGAACATTATTTGAGGCATACCAAGGATCGAGTCAGCAGCAAACCGGTTTCCGAAGAAAATATGCAGGTTAATCATAATCTTCCCTATCCAATTCTTGACAATTACTTTAGTACAAAATTTAAAATGACTTAGGGAAAATATTCCTAGTCTTGATATAATATGAGTCTCACATATCAGCATATCAATGTTACTTTCATCAAGTCTAATAATCACAGTTTGTATATAATCTCAATGTCACATATTAGTATCTCAAATTCACTTTTAGCAAGTCACATGTTGCAAGTAATCACATGCAATAACATTTTGTGATATAACCAACAGCATTTGAAACATGAAGCAGCAAACATGATGAAGAAAATTGAACAACTTGAAGCTTCTAAACGGTTTGTGATTCAATACAAACTCATTATACACTTGTCCTATGTTCATATAACATGGAGTNTCATATCAATTTTTTTTTTTTTTTTTTTTTTTTTTTGTTATCAGTAAACTCTTGGGAGAAGGCATAGGATCATGTTCCATTGAGGAGCTTCAGCAAATTGAGCATCAACTTGAGAAAAGTGTCAAATGTATTCGAGCACGAAAGGTATACATATATGTTCATATTACTTAATTAGTCTTGTTAAGCTACTCATAATACTTACTTACTCTCATCTCTATTAGACTCAAGTGTTTAAGGAACAAATTGAGCAGCTCAAGCAAAAGGTAATGTAATGTTTATGTGTATATCTATATTATGTACGCATATGGTGGAATATTCCAACTTATAATCTTCTTTTTGCTAACTTTTAACATTTGGAATCAAAAACTTTGTAGGAGAAAGCTCTAGCTGCAGAAAATGAGAAGCTCTCTGAAAAGGTATAATATATATTCTTGTGGGTCTCAAGTTAGGGTTGCACATCCATTTCTTTTTTATTCGATCAAGATAAGAAAGTTCTATTCTTTTTTTGAGGGTTATTAGGTTTATAAGAGTCCTTGTATACTAGTCCCATAAATGTTCTGAAGACGGTTTGCGTGTATGTGAATATGCAGTGGGGAACTCATGAAATCGAGGTTTGGTCGAATAAGAATCAAGAAAATGCAAGAGTTGATGAAGAGAGTAGCCCAAGTTCTGAGGTAGAAACACAATTGTTCATTGGGTTACCTTGTTCTTCAAGAAAGTGAAGAAACTAGATCTTCCAAACCAAAACAAAAGAGAGGAAAACTTAAGTAAAAAAAAAAAAAAAAACAGGTTTAATTAGCAGTTGAGTTTATATAAGTAAGGACAAGTAACAAAACTCTAAAAGCTGCTTATACTCTTGTTGTTGTTGTCTTCTTTCTTTCTCGCTCTCTTCTTTAATGATGTTCTGCGAAAAACTGAACTGCTTTGTGTTTGTTATGTATCTATCTTAATTATTACATTTCCCTCTCTAGAATCTAAGATTATGTTTAATTAATTTCGTTCCTTGTATGTTAATTTGTATGTACCAAACCAAAATATCTTTGTTTTGTGAAAAATAACTTCTTCTGCAAAGACCTAAATCAAGGTCCGGAACAGATTGACTGATCATCGAGAGCTCTTATTTATGTGCTCTCAAGCGGAGACTAGAACATCCCAAATTGGTCAGTAACAAGCAACCAACAAAATACCTAATGAAACACTAAAGCTTATTATAGACACTAGTCAGACTCACTAGACAGGTATACGTCTTGATTAATTAGGGCTTCTAAAATTTTATGATCTTTTTAGCAACAATCCATTTGATGATTAGGGCATTTGAAAATTTTTAATCTAAGAAAGAAAAGTAGCAAAATATATCAGTCCTGTCAACTCTTAATCTCTTATAGTTTACATTTTTTTTTGTTATAATTGAAACCTAAAAAAGATTTAGAAATTTAAACTAGCTAGGGTTCAATGTTAACATAATTACATATCAAACTATTGCTATTTGTTTTATAATTTAAATTGCGAGAAATATTGGAAACGAGATAAATCTCTTAAAACTTCATAATCTTGTCTACGTAAAAGAGACCACTCCGGCGATTAATTAGTATCAAATTTGTGATTTTTATTACATTGGATATAAAATCATCGTTATCCAGTGTTAACCAAAAAACAGACCAATCCAGTGATTTTTATTACATGTGATTTTTATTACATTAATCTTGCCAAACATTTGACCAAAAAAAAAAAGAAAGAAAAAAAAAAAAACAGAACTTTGAACATAGGCCCATAAATTTATCTTGCATAATAAGCCCATTGAAAGTCCTAAGGAATTACTAAAAACGGATCCTTTGTGTTTGGTAAAAAAATCAACGAATGAAGACTTTTTCGAAAAGACAAACGAGTGAAAGTCAAATCAAATAACAGTAACATGGTTGGTCCTACTTGTACATCATTGCTCTTTATTCCCAAAAATACTACGTTTCATTTTCTTATTCGTTCATATTTATTAGTTACACAACCTTATTTTTGGATGTCGCACTTTTTCTTTTATATTGGTTTCACATTCAGCATTTAGGTTCACACTAAAATCACAAATTGCCCCAAGCTTGTATTAATTTAAATAATTCTAGAAATTTTATATTTCTTCATATATTCACACATAACACATCTGGTGTATTATGCGGAAATATATCATATATTGCGTAATATAATGATATATAATGAGTGGTGATATAATCTGTTAAATATAACAAAAATCCAACTTAAAACTAATAGAATGTCATATACTTATATATTGCATAAATCTCTTTTATGTTTTAGTTAGGGAACATTCCTAACACGTCACTAGAGATAAATTTTGGTCCGTCTAGACATAAATCTCGATAATATTCAATCTTAAAATTAGTTTTGGATCGTTTTTGATTGATTTTGGTTCGGATAGTCTGTTTCATGCTCTTATACCAATTTAAATTTCAAAAACGGTTGTAGATCAGACAAATGCTTTTTTTGTTCTTTTTTTTATAAAAAAAAAAAAAAAAAACCAAAAAAGAGAAGAAAACATGTCTAAACAGCAGATACATGCAAATGAATATCGCACCAGCAACATAAATTTGTCTTTTGTACCAAGTGGCCTAACTGTTGCATTGTTGGGTAGTCAACACAAACAGTCAAAGAACCCAACCTTGGACGAAATTGGTCTCACACGCAACATTGTTCTTTGATACAGAAGATCCTTCACCTTGCACGTAGTAATGTTGTTGAAACCTAATCCAAAAATACCAAATTAACTATAGTCTTAATTAAAATTAATGTATGTATATATATAAGAAATTAGTTTTATAATCATTGAGTAAATAATGTCTATCTTGTAAAAGGAAAAATGATGAATTGTTACCCTATTTGTAAAAATGGCTCCGAGTTGCAATCCAAAGAATGAGGATGAGAAGATTGAACCGCAAATTCGGAATTGTTAGGATCGCCCGGTATTGATGCCGCCGAGTTTGCCCATAAGTCTTGAACCGTCTTGAAAGCGTGCCCCTCGGTCTCCAACTATTTGACATAATATTTGACAAACCAAGTCATAATTATATGGTAACAAGGATATATATACATATTTTGAGACAGTCTATAATTTGTGATTAATTAGAAGTAAGGAGTACCTTGATCTTTAGTTGTTTGTTTATGTCTCCGAGTTGTCTCTCCTGCCATTTCAAAAGAAGATTGATGGATATGAACACAATCATATATATGTGTAATGATCAATTTGGGTATGTAATATAACTTGCCTTTTTCCGAAGATCTTCCATTTCTTCCATCATAACTTGAGTCTACATATATGTTAGTTGCATTGTTAAGTATCAAGTTATGAACCTACGAGGCAAAATGAACTAAGATCGGTTTAGATCATACAAACCTTGCGCTGTCGAGTTGCGGAAAGTGCTGCTTCAAGCTGCCTCTCAAGCGTTTGTAGTTCTTTCACACTCATTTCTCCAAGATCTTCTCCAAGCAAACGCCTTAATCATTCACAAAATCATACACATATGTATTGTTATATATCAATATCATAAGGGAAGATGATAATTATAAGTACTACTTACAATTTCAAAGGTTTAGTACAAACCTATTAGTGCGAAGAAGAGATTCATATTTGGATTTAAGCTTGGTCACTTCCTGACACCAACTCTACACCGTAATGCAAATGCATATAGTAACAAAGAGAGTTATCATAATTATAAATCAGAAAACTTTATATTGTAACAAAAGTATACAGTATATACACTTGCCTGTACAGTAGGCTCCTCAGGCTTATTATTTCCCAAAGAACCGTCATAACAACGATTATACCGTTCGATTGTTCTTGCAATAGATCTAAAAATTCATGAAAGAATAAAAAAGAATCACATAAAGATTGGCTATTAATTATGTATAAATAATTTTGTTACGAGTAAGAACTCTAGCTAGATCTCTATCTAAAACGAGCAAACCCTAATCTGATATTTTAAAAACAAGAAAACACATTTTCACTTAGAAATCATTAATCCAAAATCCAAATAAAGATCACAAAACAAAGTAGAACGTACGAATGGACCCATAAGCTTATAATAATAGATCCAAGAGAAATCTATGATATAATGATGAACCCTAGTTACCATAGGATAAAAGACACAACCCTTTTAAGAATACCCACAAGACTAAAACATGATCTGATTCTTGAATCACACTATATAACTTGCAACAAAATAACCCATTTCATTAAAAACCAAAAATTTTGGAATATCAAGAGATTTAAGAAGCCTATATAAAAAAAATATATGTACCCGACACTACTAAACTCGTAGAGCTTGCCACGACTAGAGAAGATGATTAGAGCAACTTCAGCATCACAGAGAACAGAAAGTTCATAAGCTTTCTTCAACAAACCATTTCTTCTTTTTGAGAAAGTCACTTGTCTATTGATCTTGTTCTCTATCCTCTTCAACTCCACTCTTCCTCTTCCCATCTTGATGATTCTGATCTCTTCTTCTTCTTCTCAAAAATTAAAGCCAAAAGAAAGAATTGGTAACTTTTTTTGAAGTATAGATCAAAGGAATATATATTCTTGTGGTTAGGTTAATATGGTGAAATGAATATCTTTATAATTCAATTATTGTAACGTGTTATTTTTTCGACCGTCCTAAGTAAATATACCAATAATACTGATTGTTTTTAGTGCGATTAATATAAAATATGTGTATCTAATAAGCAATAAATGACATCACTATTAGATGGAACAAAATGATAACTCTGTTGTCATAGTGGTAGCTAGATACCTAAGAATGGAAACTCTACTTGTAACAGTCGGACCATTAGAAATTTTCATTATTTTTCCATTTTTAGTTATTAGATTTCTTCTTTTTCTTTGTTTTTTTTTTTTTTTCAAAAAAGTCCATATTCCAAATTCAAACTAATTCATTATTGTTTTTTGACATAGCTATGCGTATTTTTTTCATTAGAAACATGGAGACAAAAATTAGTTCTCTCTTGTAAATGAAGTATTTGGTCTATCATAACATTTTTATATATCTTATATACTTAATTGAATAATGGTTAATATGTCTTTACTTAACCTGAAATCTAATTAAGTGAATTACGTGTGAATTTAATGCTGATTAGGTTTTACTAATTTTGGAAACTTTGGTTGGTCAATAAGTGGAAGAATATTCATCATTTCTCTTGAAGCTGTCACTCAATTGGTTTAAAATAGTAACATGTTAGGTAAAATGTCATTAAAATGAAGTTCACTTTATTTCCCATGGAAAATTTTCAAAATGCTTCCATGTGGAGTACTTATAAGCTAAATTTTGTTCAATTTTTAAGAGGCTAAATGATTATTATATTTTACATTTGAAGTGTTTTTCTTACAGACGTACTATTTCTAGTTAAAACGGTAAATAATTCAATTTGGGATTATTAGCTGGGGTCGTTCCGTAGGGTATAATATTTAAGGGTACGCAACGATTTATAATCCTTTTTTGTTTTATGAATATCAAATTTTATATAAATAATACTTGTTATTATATATGGCTTTAAATTAACATAAAAAACACAATTTTTAATCTAGCTTCGGCTATTGATCTGATATTGATTATTGGATCGGCACTACTCTAAACTTAGTTAGAAATTAAATAGTNTTTTTTTTTTTTTTTTTTTTTTTTTTTTAACAAAATATATCGAAGCTCAATGAAAAATAAGGAGCTGTGTACTCGATCGTCACATGAAATCATACGAATGTAAGATATTTCTCTTCGTTGAATTTGGGGGCTTATTTTTGTCAGTCAAACGTGGCAGTGTGTTGTGGTCTGACATGTAGAACATAGTATTCAAACCTCATCATCATTATTCGTCCGAGGTATGTAATTAGAAAAAGTAAAATACAAACAAGCAGAGAAATAATCATTACATTATGGGAAATAAAAAGATTTTGATTGTATATATCAAAATTGTTAAAGAAATCGAAAGCTTGTCAAATATTATAGTACAGGTACATTTAAAAAAATTAAATAAAATAATAGACTATACTTAAAAAAAAAAAAAAAAAACCAATAACTAGACCAGACACTGACCAAACTATTCTTGTTGTGTCCAATCCAAAATTACAAAAAAAGAAAAAGAAAAAAAAGTCGAACATGTTGATGACATATACCCATTTATATATGTTCGGATGAGTTTCATAGAACATGGTGGACAACATTATAGTACTCTACTATTTAGTATTTTCTTTAACAATAATATCTAAACATCTATTTTACAGAAACACATCATTTTACGGATATTTTCAACTATGTAAAAATAATTTATTTGTTTATTCATAAAGATTTGAGCAAAGAGGTTGTGGTAGGTGGTTAGAGGCATGCCAAATACGGAAAGGGAAGCAAAGAAGATTGGGTAGTCTTTATAATTTCATACTTTTCAACTTATAGTAATGTTTACTATTACATTTTTTTTCAATTTCTCTTTTGTGAAATTTAATAACCTCATACATTTTGGGAAATAGCACTGCAGCTTCATGTGAGGTGTAGGGTCATTGAGCCTTATCTCCTGAACATAGAATGACCCTCATTTTGTTCTTTTCACATATATATGTTCTTAAGAGAAAATGTTTTACCATTTTACTATAACAAGAATGAGGCAAAAGGAATTGGTAAAAAAAATTGTATATGTATATTATTATTTATATAAGGATCCTAGTAGGGTACTTGTAGTCATTATTGATTGAATTCAGATTCCATGTATGTTTGTAATTGTATGTTTGGGATGTTTATATTGTAGGTTTATAATTCTCATAAAATTTGTGTTGGCATAATTGATCCGTCTAATTCCAACTTATACAAAGTTCACAAATTTGATCCTTCATTTTGGTTTATTTTCATGATGATGTATAAAATGGTGTCCGAATGTTACCCGATTAGTTCATTAGATGTTTTGGCCAATTAACTCTTTTCATAATAATGTTGTAATTGTTCTATAATTGAACTATGAAATATAATTTTAATAAGCTCTCGTCGACCAAAGTCAAACTCATCAAATTTAAACAAGCTATAACTTGCTTCTGAATTTCTGAATTCCTTTGTGGTGGATTGAATTATGTTCAGTGTAATAACAAGTGTACTATAAGAATTCTTTTTCTATTCTTTTTCTATTGTTAGTGGGTGACTTGAAATATATTTTTTTACTTTATTTTGAACCTTTCAAGCTTCCACAACTTTGAACTATGCTTAATGACCATTTTTTTTTTTTTTTGGTCGGCAATGCTTAATGACCATCTATGTCACGTTTTAATAATAAAAAAACCAATGGTATAGTTTTAGTCATTTGTATAAAGATAATTACGGTATATATATATATATATATATATATATATATAGATAAATATTTTTTCTTCTAATAAATTCAAAATTTTATTTCATAGGGTTGGACAACACTTTTTATAAACTAAGTGTAAATTTTCAGTGTAACATCTAATATGAATAGATTTATTTCGACTTGGTTTTTGGTCTGATTTTGATTTGGATTCTCGAGAAATATATCTTTGATAATGATAAAGTGAACAATATATATATATATATATTTTTTGTTACTTCACTTTGAATATTAATTACAGTATTAAGATAAACTAAATATCTATTATTGAGTAAAATGTTTTTTGAACCAGATTCGAACAGAAGAGGAGGAAGGAGACCTCTTGAAACACTAGGGAGTTTTATAAAAAGGCCCTTTGGAAAGAATAAAGGCCCAAATTTCAAGGTCCAGGCCTATGAACCTAAATAACTACGGGCCTAAACAACTTTATCTGTGACATTTACCTTCGTCGGAGAGATTTCTAGAGACGAGAGCGAAGATGACTGATACAGCGAGAAGACACGGTGGTGGTGGAAGACCGTTACCTCCTCCTCCGAGAGGAATCAATCAACCTCCTCTCCCTAAAACCGAACCTGTCGATCGTGAAAAGGTTTGTGTCCGATTCACACTCATCATCTTCTAAATTTTTTTTAGGGTTTTTCTTTTTCTTGTCCGATTTCGAATGAGTTTCTTGATTACCGAGACTTAATCTTAGTTGGGTAATCTTTGAATTCGCAGACATGTCCTTTGCTTCTTCGTGTTTTCACTAAGGTACGATTCACACTACTTGATTTTACATAGTTTGTGTATTGATTGGAGTTTTGGGTTACTTAAAGATTTGCTTTAGTGATATTGTGCAAATGGGTTTAACTTAATTTGATTAATTGGAGTTTTGTTTGTAGAATGGTGGTCATCATACTAAGGAAGATTATGCTGTGAGAGGCAAAGAACCGAAGGATGAAGTTCAGATTTACACTTGGAAAGATGCTAATCTTCGCGAGTTAACCGATTTGGTATGTATTGTACGATGTGTGTATGTTTTGTAGTCTCGAAAGAAGCTGCTGTGTAGTGTATAATGGTTGTATTGTGATTGATTTCAGCTAAAGCACTGGTTTTTTCGGATGTTGTGTTTTTCATTTTAGGTGAAAGAGGTTTCTGTAGCAGCTAGGAGAAGGAATGCAAGATTATCTTTTGCGTTTGTTTATCCTGACAAGAACGGTCGCTTTGTTGTGAGAGAAGTAAGTTTTTCTCAATCTTGATATGTTATGATATAGCTATAACCACGCATGATCGTTGATGCATTCTTGAGTTTCTGTGTGTTTCCTGGTACTTAGTCGCACAACTGGCAAACGGATGATTCAGTCACTTATCAACTATGTTTCTGTTATATCTTCAACAAATTTTTTCTTATTGTATGAAACATGCTAAGGTCATAAGCATGACATACTCATCTTTTTATGCTCATAATTTTGAGACTTGATACTGATCTTTTAATCATTTTTGTTGATTGTTTAAGGTTGGTCAGACCATGTCTTATCCAAACCGGAAACAACCAGATGACAGTAAAACGCTTGCAGACCTTAAGTTTGTGGTAAGAGAAGATAGCCTTTTATGATATGGTTAACCATTTTAATCAGTTTGTTTTCCCCGAAGTAGCTCTAACTGTAATTCATCATCTTTTTGTAGATTGGAGATTATCTGGATGTGGCAATCTATTAAGAGGACATTTCTGTTTCTCGTCAAGTCAGAGTTTAGGTGTGTGCACAATGGAAGGTCACATTTATGGTTGTTCTCATAAAAAACTTCCTTTAGACCATGTGATGTATCTTTGGATCTGGTTTATGAACTAATTGCCTAATGGTTCAGTAAAATATGCCTACTTTGTTTTGTCCATAAGCACAAAAATGATCCATTAACTCGTTTCCTGCTTATATAAACACTGAAATTAATAATGAATCTCGCTAGAACAAGAGTTTAGAAATCAAAATAACTTTGCTTTTTTTTCTTTTCTTTTGCATTCATGTAGCATATTTCTCTGGTAACTGGTAACACAATAAAAGACATGTTTCATCAACATAAACTCCAACTCTTGATTTTTTTTGGTTGGGTCATAACACAAGCAAGAATCCAAAACAACTAGAAAAAGAAAAGTGGAGAGCGTAACTACCCTTATATACAAGCCATAGGAATGAGATCCAGTCTTTCAAAGTTGATTGTAGCCTTGTCCATTATTATTGTTATCTTCAGGAACATATGGTTCGAAAAGCTTGGCACATGGGTTCGGGTCATGATGCATAATCTTTGCAGCTCGTTCAAACTCTTCTCTCAACACTCGGATACTAAACTTATCCACAACCCGACCCAGATCATGGCTCGTCTCAAACGGATCCTCGATGCATATCAAGTGCCTATCATTCCCCACTCTTCTCGTCCAGTCCTTCTCTCGTTTCCTGCAACACACAACAGATTTCATGTTTTTCATCTCTGAGATTGCTTCACAGAATTGGTAGTACGTAGAACATTGAGTGTGAAATTTACCCAAGTATGGAACCAGTGCGGACTGATACAACGGTATTCGCGTAGTCGTGAGCGTATGCCCAGTAATTGAAAAATCCCCAGACCAGTTCAGCTATGCTCTCCCGGTTATTTGATCCGAAGTTACTGAGTCTTTCAACATTATCGAAGTATGAGCACCGGATATTATCTACCCGAACTGAGTATGTCGGCTCCATTTCCTGCCCAAGTGGAAAAGCTTTTTAGATAAAAGAAGAACATTCTTTACATGACACATAAGGACATATATATTATTACACACACCTGTAAGCAAGGCAGAATTGGCGGCCTTCGCATCTGTAAGAAATGAATGCACATAAGAACGTACCTGCAAAAGTTGCATATATTAGAATTTTTGCACTCGAAGGTAGCTTCATTTGAAGTGTGGAGATAAACTTACGCATAGCTGGATAGTGTTCCATGATAAGTTTCATTGACCCTTCTCGACTTTGCCCAATGTTTCACAATGAAAGCCAACTGTCTTAAACGACCATCTATGCGCGCATAATCTCGCAGGAGCTTTGTGTTCACCACAGCCAACACATTGTTGATGCAGATATCACAAGAAATTCCAGTAACTGGATCCATAAGTTTAACTATTGGAACTCTAGCTCGTGTAAGTGCCTACAAAAAACACGTTTCAAAAATATAGCCAAAAAGAAGCATATTAAGTTCCTAATCATTTTTGTTTACCTGGACATTTTGGAGATTATTTGATTCAAAAATATCTGCAAGCTTTAACAACATCTCAGGCTTGTTGACATCATCATCTTCGATTGCAAGACAAACATCAATGTCGCTCTTTGGAAAACCAAAAGAGTTAGCACATGACCCGTAAAGATACAACTTTGCTTTAGGCCACTCTTTGGCAACTAGGTTCTCTAGCTGACCCATTAGTTGTTTCTGCTTCTCCAGCTCCTCTTCTGCAGGAATCAGGGACTTGAACACTGCCATGAAAGGAGCATCGTATCTGTGGATGTCGTTTCGACATGCCATAAACCTTTTAACCATTCTTAACCTTTGGCCAAGCAGCCACTGTCCCCGATTATCATTTCTTGATTCCTGATAACAAAAACCCGTCATCTTAAACAATCTTTCCAGCCCAAAAATAAGTGTTATATCCTAATCTAGAGCTTTGAAGAAGACACAAAGTTTCATCTTCTTAAATAAAAGGAAATAACAAAGTGGGAATCATGTTGTCCTAAATAATAGGAAAGTGGGCAAATGGGAATTATGTTTCTAGCTACTAGCTCTACCTTAACTAACAAAATAAAGTATAAACTGTGACTAATTAATAAACTAGTAATTTCTAGCTGGGGAATAAACTACATAGCTAAACACCATCACTGAATGTTCCCAACAACTCACTAGTAGTACACATTAAAAATGTTAATCTAGCTTATCATATAAAAATTTACCTTTTCACGAGGTATCCGGCTACTCTTTTTCTCATCTTTGGCATCCTTGTCTTCAGTTTCATCATCAAGCAACAAAGACTCAACTATATCTTCTCCAAAATCCTCAATTTCGTCATCACCCACACCAAACTCCCCATTTCCTTCGTTCTTCTTCCCTTTAATAAACTTCCCCAGCTCCTCTTTATATTCACCTCGACCACCACCTTCCTTCTTCAACATCAAAAACGAATCCGCAGCATCAGCTCCCGACACAGAATGTAGACTCTTTGCACCCGTAGGTGGTCCAGGATGATCAATCTGTTGACCAAGATTATACCTACTACTCTCACTCTGAATAGACAATCTCCTTAATCTATCTTCCTCAGCACTCAAATCAACCTGGTTCCTCTGGAAGTTATCTCGATCCCATCCTCGTTGATTACTCGAAAAACCAGGAGGAGGTAAAGGAGTAGACTTTAAACCTCTACCATTGTTATTATTCCCAATAGCACCATAGTTTCCTCTCCCACTAAAACCTCCTCTTTGCTCATGATTCCGAAAATGCAACAAGTTGGGCTCCGAATTCGAACCCGAAACAACAGATTGGTGGTGATTCGAATTCCCATTAAGTAAACTTCGAGTAGCATCAAAAGAACCAAAAACAAGCTCCTGATTCTGAATTGAGTGGTTTCCAGTTCCGTTAAACCCCAATCTATAAGCATCTTCAGCTAAAACTCTTTGATTCCCATCGAATTGATGATTCACGGGAAAAGGATTATTGGGAAATTGAGAAAACCCTAATAAATTAGGAGGCGAATAAGCCATGGGCCAAGGAGAAGAAGAAGAAGTAAGCGTACCAGGTCGTTCACGACCATTGTACGACGGAGGAAAATGATTCACGGTGGGTCCAACGGCGGCGATTGCTGGATCGAGAGAGAAAGAAGACTGTTGTTGATGATGGTGGTCAGGAGGACCTTGTGAAGGTCTTCGGTGAAGGAGTGACAAGAGAAATTCTCCGCCGGAATCTGAAGGTGGAGCTGGAGAATTAGCTCCACCGTTAGCCATTGGAGAGAGTGATGAGGAAGTCGAAGATGTTTCAATGGTGGAATGACTCCATCTCTGGATCTCTCGTGTGTTCTTTATATCGTTGAATATGTTTCTCTTCGTATAATTTCTTAACCGTTCGATGTTGTGACTTTTTTTTATAATATGTTGACCGTCCGATGTAATACTTTTTATCATATCTTGACCGTCCGATGTTATGACTTTTTTTTTTCTTTTTTGTAAAGGGTGAGATTATAAGTGTGGACTTGGCATGATTTTTTAAAAAATTTACAATTAGGTAACTGTATATAATATTAAAATTTGAAGAATACATTAACGCTGTAAAAATAAAATTAAGGAAAAACCCACTGATAAATAAGAATATTATATGATATAATACATTAGTCCTTTTTGCATCAATAAATCTTGTACATACCAATGATTCATTGATGATGTATACCATAATATTATAACAACAACATATAGAAATACAAACCAAGACAGTAACGAGTAACAATGTTCTATGTAATGATAGGTAAAAAAGTGATACTAGAAATCTTGAAATACTTAACGATAGAAATCTTGGAAAAAATTATCAATTGATGAATTCTCTTATCATATTAAGAAGAGCAACGGCTCTTCGTGGATCAACAAGCTCGATTCCATGAAAACCAGCATCATCAAACCTTGCTTCAACTCTAACTCCAGCCGAAACAAGCATTTCTACAAAATCTTGTTGCCTATCAACCCCGGTATCTCCACCGTAACCAATCACCAAACACCGTCCTAAACGTCCAATTTTCTCCTTTTGAGGTAAATAACCCAATGGATTACAATACCTATGGTCCCTATCAACACCTTCGGGTAAAGAAAGTTCCCACAATGCATCAATCGCGGGAACCGGCATTAGTGGATCAGCAAAATTTCGAAGTTCGGAGTTTGTCCTCTTTTTCCCTCCGAAAAAGGGTTGGTAAAACACACATCCGTCGATTTTTAACGGTGTTAAATTTTGATCTAATGATTTAAGTGCTAATTGAAAGGCTATGTTAGCTCCATTACTCGAACCACATATGTAACACCTTGAGAAATCCGCATAGTCTCTTAGCCATGGCTCACCATTAGTCGAGTCCAAGGCTTGTTGTTTGACCCAAAGGAGTGCGTCTAATGCATCGTCGTATTGTGATGGGAGTCTATGATCAGGAGCTAAACGGTAGTTAACAGATACTATTATAACTGTTAACTCGCTAGCCATCTGCGAACAACATCGGTTGTTCGCAGGGGAATTGGCTGGGTAAAGCACCCAACCAGATCCATGGAGATGGAGGATTAGTGGGAGACGAGCTACCGCGTTATCATTGGATGGGAGATTAGTTGGTCTGAAGATCCTAACGGATACACCCGTTTCAGGGTTAATTGTGATGTCTTTCGAGGCCGTGAGCTTCCCCGGGGCAGGGGAGGGGTCGGGATTAACCTTTGGGTAGACGAAATGGCGCGTGCACGAGCCATCCGGGTTAATTGTTATGTTAAGGTGCTTGAGTGGATCAAATGCGGGAGCGGGACGAGAGTCACGCGACATTGCCATGCATTTAAATTTTTTAACCGCGTGGTTTGTTAAATGTTAAAAAAAAAATGTTTAGAGTGTCTATATATGTTTAATGGAGCTTAAGTTGTGATTAGGATGAAATCACGGATTAAGTGTGGTCTTCGTTTTTCTTTTTTGTAGTTTTAACGTTTTTGACTATACAAAAATAATTTGGTATTTTGTCTAAATGAGGATTGATGTTCTACATTTGTTTGTGTTGATTGTTGAATGACTAATATTATCCCTTCCAACTAAATTAGATGGAGAGTCATTAGCCTTTCAGTTTCATTGTATAAGAAAAAATTACTGAAGACCATCAAATTTCATTTGTTTTTTTTTGTGCTAGTAGGCGACATATAGATTAGTAAACATGTGAATCAAACTTTGCTTAAACCATCTATCGATTAATGATTATCTACAAAACTAATAGAGTCATATTATTCTAATTTCCGAAACAAAGTAAAGTTATAGCTAAAAACTACACATCTAACAATGCTCTAGCTAGATGCATTATCCAATTAACTTATGTAAATTGTGAATTATACTACGATGATAAAAAAATGTACCATTTTGACAAAAAATCACATTTTAGATTGTTGATAGAATTTAGTTCACTAGTAGATAAAATTTGAACGATTTAGCTGTTAAAACTTTAAAAGACATTACGCATGCTAATACTCGAATCGAAACAAGGAAAAATTGCATAACAATATGAAGGAACCATTCAATTATTTGATAGATAATCTCAATAAGACAATATGATAACTACATGGTGGACGATGGAGCAGTGGATGAACTCTTCATAAAAGCCTCAACAGTATCATACAATGCCTTAGCTTTATTCTGATCAAACAACTCACAAGCATGAAACCCATCTTCATCAAACCTCGTCACCACGTGCACACCACGTGACTTCAACATCTCCGCCACGTGTCTCTGACGGTCAACTAACGGATCTCCACCGTAACCGTTAATCAAAGTCGACGGAAAACGTTTCATCTTCTCTATCTCCTCGGTCCCACTACTCTTGATTGGATTACTGTACACGTGGTCACGATCTACACCGTTGGGTAAACAAAGGGACCATAGCAAATGAGTCACAGTCAACGGACAGATCTTGTCTTCTTTGAGACATTCTTCTGAATCCGACGGCTCAACACCACCGAAGAAAGCTTGGTTCATTATCAACCCTTGGATCTTAATCGGAGATAGATCTGTGTCCACCACACGCAAAGCCACGTTGTAGACGATATTCCCACCAGAACTCGACCCCATGATAAAACATTTCGTGAAATCTACACCGTCCTTTAGCCACGTGTCGCAATCTCCACCGTTTGTTGCGTTACGAGATTGATCACGAAGCCATAAGATCGCTTCGACAGCGTCTTCATACGCCGCCGGGAGACGGTGCTCCGGCGAGAGACGATAATCGACGGAGACGATAACGGTTTGAAGAAGATCAGCCATTTTGGAGCAAGATTCATGGAAAGGAGCTGAAGCTGCACTGTAGAGGATGAATCCTCCACCGTGAAAGTAGATTATGATCGGAAGTTTAGATTCCGGGGGAATATTCCGGGGCTTGAAGATTCTGATGAATGTTTTGTGAGTTGGGTTTAAAGGGATGTCCTTCGAGTTTTCTGTTGGGGGTAGTTTGGGGAAATCACGGTGTCTTGTAAGAGAACCATCTTGGTTTTGTGTAATATTTAGGAACTTGAATGGATCACTTGAAGGTGGTGGAGGAGCTTCCATGGAGTATGAGATATGTTCTGTAATGAAATCTGAAATGTGAAGGATATTAAGGATTTTGAAGAAGTGGAAAAGATCAAAGATGGTGACTCCTTCATTCAAAGATGTAGTTGGATTTCACCTAAAAAATGTGTTGAATGTTGCAGATATTTCTCCATTATTAGTGGTTCTGATTAGACTGTGTGAAATGTACTAATTGTAGACGGAGACCTAGTATAACGGCTAATATCTTTGTGTACCATAATGGTGGACCAAATCTTAATGTGTAGTAACAAATCAATGACATTGTAGTTTAAGTGTTTGGTTTGGTTCCTCTGATTAAAAGTGTAGGAGAATTTTAAGATATGGCAATTTGAGTTTTTGAATTTGAACCATGGTAACATATGCAGAAGAATATACTCTACTAAAGTCGAAACCTTTGAATGTGAAAGTAGTAATTCCATGGAAGAAATTTTGACGAGCATTAAAAGAGACAAAAACAAAATGGTAAAATTTGTCCCCTACCCATTTATTTTTCCAGAGGGAGACAATACCAAACATTTGGGACCATATCTTGCTCTGTGCATAAATTTCAGCAAGTAAAGTAGGTGTAGTCATGATCATGATCTAGATGTCAATTGGAATTTCATTGTTGTCTAAACTAACATGTCAAACAGCTAGATATTCATAAATATTTGCAAAAATAACTAATCTTAGTTCATCAAACAGTTTTGAACCGGACAAATCTACTACACTTGACTGAGCTCAAAACCAAACGCCAACTTCACCGTGCTTTCCTCCTTGACTTAAACGGAAAACCCATAGGCGGCGAAGGCGAGAACTCAAATGGCAAATGTGGTGGCTCAGTTGCACCTGAAAGCATCTGAACAATCTCCTTCATTGTTGGTCTCTTGGCCGGAGATCTTTGCAGACAAAGCAAAGCAATAGTAATACAAAGAACCGCTTGCTCTTTATCTAGAGAGTGTATAGACTTATCAACTAAGTCCAACAATTTACCATTGCAAGCTAATTGTTTAGCCCATGAGATCAAATTAGCCCTCTCGAACTCCGACAAAGGCGATGCAGTCACCTGCAATGGCCGTCTTCCTGAGACAAGAACCAAAAGCAAAACTCCGAAACTATAGACATCACATTTCTCAGACATCGCGCCTCCACCGCCACATTCTGGTGCAATGTAACACACCGTACCTCTCATACTCGGTGTACTACTTACTCCACCGCTCTTCTGAATATTCACATCACACCACAAACCAGAATCTTGACTGTTTCTTCTACCCATTACTGATTTTATCTCTCCACTTAACCCATCCATCCACCAATCTATACTATTCCTCTTCTTCCTCTTACTAGGATTATGATCCGGCTCATGAACAGAGGCCGCATCATCGTCTCTATGAAACCAAGACTCAATACTCGAAATCGAGCTTAACCCTCTTTTCTTTTTCTTCTTCTTCTTCCTCTTCTTTCTAGTTAACTCCTCACAAAACTCTTCCTTCCACCACTCTCTAGGCTTCCTCTTCTTCTTCTTCTTACACACCGATGATGACGACCCATCACCATTCTTGATCCATTCCTTATTACTATTATCAGGTCTCTCTTTCTTAATCTCACTCCCAATCCATTCCATCACATAATCCTTCACACTCCCTGACTCACCCCCTCCATTACTATCCTGTTTCCACCACCAATCTCTCTTCGATCCCGCTTTCTGCTTACCACCACTCTCCACACTCATCTGCTCCAAATAGCTCTCTGAAACACTACCTTTCTCCAAACTCACCTCAGGCGATAACCCCGCTCCAGGCGACTCAGTCAAGACACTCACCGGAGAAGGACTAATCCCACAATTCTCAGGAGACAGATCCACAACATGACCTTCATCAAACACAGTAACCACACTCTCATCCTCCTCAAGAATCGACCCATTATCATCATTTCTCTTATCCACTTCCTCAATCAAAACCCTTGTCTCATTCCCATTCCCATCACCTAAATCTTCACCCTTCAACCTCGCAAGCCCAAAATCTCCAATCTTAGCTCTAAACCCACAATCCAAAAGCACATTACTCGGCTTAATATCACCATGAATCACACAAGGATCACAATCATGATGAAGAAACTCAATCCCTTTAGCAACATCCACCACAATCTCAAACCTTTTCCCCCAATCCATAAGCTCCACACATCTCCGATCCAACAACGCATCTTGCAAACTCCGATTCTCCATAAGCTCGTACACAAGTATCAACCTTTGGTTACGCCGATCAGAGGAGAATCCGAGTAAAGAGACGATATAAGGCGAACCCATCAAAGTAGAAGCCAAAGAAAGCTCGTTGTGAAACTCACGCTCTCCTTGTAAAGACCCAGATGAAGAATCCATGACCTTGACGGCGAGTGAAGAAGAAGGGCTTGGACTCGTTAAGGTCGCTTTGTAGACTGTTCCGAATCCGCCGTGGCCGAGGTGAGTTGACTCGGAGAACGAGTTGGTTGCGCGGCGGAGGTGGGAGTAAGAGAAGCGACGACATTGGTAGTGTTGTGGTGATTTGGTGATGAGATCCGATGGAGCTGTTCGGGTTTTGTACAGTTTACGGTAGAGGAGGATTGTGAGGAGGAGGAGGACAGCTATGGTTAAGGTTAAGGAGCCGGCGAGGATTAGCGGAAGAGGTTTGAGACGGTGGTGGTGAGTGGTGGTGGTGGTGGGGAGTGGCGACGGTGAGAGATTTGGAGGAGAGTTGCGAGATGGCATTTTGGTAATTATGGAAGTAAAGAAGTCTCATTTATGGAGTTTCCATTGCAGATGATGAAGAAGAGGGTAAGATTATAAAGTTGCAACTGACAACATTAAATTCCTAGGTAATTTTTTTTTTTATATATTTATTACCATTTTTTTCCTTCTTTATTATAGTGTAAAACTTGTTCTCTAGGTTTTAGGTTCAATTCCTAATTACTACAATTTCAATTGGTTATGGAGTAAAATTGTCCGATTTTGGGTTTAGGCTAAAATTACCTATTACGATACAAATGATATGCGTAAAACTAACCAGAATTTGAAACCCGACTGTTTAAGCTATTATGATTATTCTGTCACGACTAATTTAACGTATATTATTTATTAATAAAAAATTGTGTAGAATTATCAGTTGTATATCAGTATATGTAGTTAAAGTGTACATCATAATAACAAACATTACATATATTTGAATTTGAGAAGTATGATAGAATTATTTGATATCAAGAATCTAATTTGAATTTTGGTATTATTCTATTGAGAAAGTGGAATATCTAAGGTGTTTGAATTTGGAAAAGAAAATTCGGAATATATCTGAATCTGAAAAATTAGATACCCTAAAAATTTCAGAATGTCCAATATTGGCTGAATAAACTCAAAAATACAATGTTTTTAACGGTGGTAAAATAATGAAAACAAACTTGTATTTTCTTGTTATATTTAGAAGAAATGAAGTGAGGATAATAGAGAAAGGTGTTTGTGTGACAGGAAGGTGATATTGGCAATGCTGAGGTGTGAGAGAATAAATGGAGGATGGTGACTGCATAATGCGATAGTCATGTGAGTGAATTTTTGTTGGTTAGTGCAAGCAGACCGGTGAAATAGTCACCGGGTCGTGTGATTTTATTAAGCGGAGCGTGACGACACGTGGACTTTTGAGGCGCGTGAAGGTGAGATTTCACGAGGAACTTCGGGCTTTTAGTTTGTAAAGAGTGGGGCCCACGAGATTTAATATCGGAAGTGATAGTGAAGTCAACCTCACTCGAGTTTAAGAAGAGCGTGGAGTCACGCGTCTTGAGTGTGGTTCGGTTCGATTTTGGTATCAACCAGATTTATTGAAAATTTATAGTACTCGAAATTAAAGTTGTATGAAAATATCTGTCCAACTATAAATGTATTAATATCGGTCATTTTAAAAATATTCAACTTCTCATCAAAAAGTTTCGCCTTAAGGAACTCCTTTTCTCTCTCACTTGAAGACGCCGCCGTTGTGCTTGGTTCTCCGGTATCCGGCTTTTGCTGGTGCCTCTCTTGTTTTCTTTTGCGTTTGTTTCTCCCTTTGTCTCCCTGTTCGGATCCACTCTTTCCTTGACGTGGGCGAGCCTCCTCCTTACCGATTCGCCGCCGTCTCTCTCCGGGTTCGCTCGTCGTAGTGAGTCATTCTTTTGGAGTTAGTTTCGCTTCCTCCACCGTTGTTCTCGCTCAGGAAGGTAACCGCTGGGGTTTCAATTTTTGGGTCTGTTTGATTTTAGATCTGAAGTTGCGAGCGTCGCTCGAGTTTAGTAGTAGCTTCGTGAAGGGTTCAAAGGTAGGTGCTTGGGGATTTGGTTGTTGTCTTTGGGAGGTTTGTGTTGGTCTGGGTTCAGTGGAGCCTCTTTGGAGTCTTTGGAGTCTTTGCTTGTTGGTTCAAGGTTTCTTTGGATAGAAGTTGGTTTTTGTGGATCCTTTTTCTTGGTTTAGCTACGGTGTGGCTGGCTCGTGGGTAATCGGTCTGTGCTTGTCTCTCTTTCGCTGAAGAAGTTGCTCTCCTAATCCCTTCAGTTGTGGATTTCTTCTCGCCTCTCCAATAAGTGTCCCTTGTGTTTGTCTCTCCTTGGATTCCCTCAGTGGCTTCTCCTCTTTTGGTTGAAGCAGTAAAAAGAGGTGTGCTCTTGAGTTTCAGGTGGAAGGTGACTAGGTGTTGATGATTTTTGTATCTTCAATCTTTGTTTGGGGTTTGCGTCTTCGCGATTTTGCTTTGTCGTTGTCAAACGGTTCGTTCGTAGTTCTATCCACTTGCCGTCGGGGGCTGTGTTTCTCTGTTTGATCCGGTTATATTCTTCTTCGGAAGATTCTTCCTGCGTTGTTTGGCCTCCCTTCTATGAAGTCCCGTTCACCGAGTTTAATTTCCGGTTATCCCTGCAATTGGATTTCAGATGCCGTGCTTCTATGTGTTTATCTTGGTCCTTTACTTTTAGTTTTGGCTTTGTAAGTTTGTTTTATGTTGACTTCTACTTGACCTCCCTCGTTTGGGCTTAGAACTCTGGTTTCTTTCTACAAGAAAGCCGGCTTAGAACTCTGGTGTCTTCCTTTAAGACAGCCGGCTTTGATCTCGGGTGTCTTTCGTCAAGATAGCCCGCTTATGTATCTTACTCTGTTTTTAATATTACCAGATGACAAAAAAAAAAAAAATATTCAACTTCTATGTATATTGATGTATCGAAGTTAGGAGATTTTGATATTTTTTATATGTTTTTAATAGTATCCAAAAAACAAGAGATTAATGTAATTTTTTTTTCTACAAAAATATAATTTTCGTGTGTATTAACTCACTTATTTTAACAATTTTTTTTAATTTCTTTTGCCTAATATATTATAATGATCCTTTAAAAAATATATATATATATAATAATGTTTAAGCTGTAAGGCATATATATAATTTGATCATTTTGCAAAAATACTCAATTTAATAGTGTACTAGGAGCTTGCCTGCGCCCTGCGCGGGTGGGCATAAAAGATCTTAAATTAATCCCATAACACCTCATAATTCGATATCCTATAGATTGTAGTTTTTAGTGAGAAAAATCGATGAAAAAAAAATTCGATGAACAACATAAAATGTAGTTTCTAAATAAGTTATTCTCTCTAATATTTTTTGTGCTCTAAAAAACAGAAATACATACATTTTTAATACTTTCTGAAGTTATAGATCAACAAAAAAAAACATTATTTTCGGAAATTTCAACTAAAACAAAATTGACATTTGCTGACACAACAAAAGAAATAAAATTGACATTTATACCAAGTCAACCTAACCTAAACCCAAACCATTTTAAAAACATCAATTTAATCTAAATATTTTTTTTTGTTTTCTTACTTTTACTTGAGGCAATCAAGTTAGAAATAAAAAAATGTTATTATGAGAGACAGTGACTCTCATTTCAAACAAACATAATTTTCTTTCTTCAACATGCCAAATTTTAAACTTAAGTTATATATGTTATATGAACCTATAAATTCTTTAAATACTAAATTGACATACATATTACGACATTAACTTATGTAATAATTTATATATTATAAATCCTATATAAAATATTTTTATAATTTAACATTTTCCTATTAAATTTTTCATTAATCTGTTTGGATTTTATTTTTTTCCTTACGATATGTTGCTTTAAAAGACAAATTTATATCAGCACATATTAAAAAAATCTCATAATCTTGATTAACAAATAATATGTAACACAATCTCATTAGTTTTTCTTCTGAAAGATTACACAATCTCAATGTAGTTGTACTCATAATGCATGTCACATTTCATATTAAACACTCAACTTTACATAATAAGGTACCAAAAATAACTCACAAAGATGCATATAAAAATTGCATGATTGAGTCATACTTTCTAGGCACTTCAAAAAAAAAAAAAAAAGGGGCAAACAATGGACCTCTTACTCTTTCCTTCCATGTCTCTGCCTCTCTGTTTTCTCTTAGCATTTTTCTTTTTCATTTCAAAAACACGAAGGAGCTCTGGTGGTCGTGGGAGGCTTCCGCCGGGTCCTCCAGGACTCCCATTGGTTGGAAACATATTCCAACTTGGTTTCAATCCTCATCGTTCACTTGCTGCGTTGTCCAAAACTTATGGACCTATAATGACTTTGAAGCTTGGAAGGTTGACCACAGTGGTTATATGTTCACCAGAAGCAGCTAAAGTGGCACTTAAAACACACGACCAAGTCATGTCATCTCGATCCTATAACGACCCGGTTCGAGCATTGGATCACCATATAAATGGTGTTGTTTGGATTCCTCCATCGGCTCGTTGGAGGTACTAACTCTATCTAAGAACAAGATTCATTTCTTTTAATCCTCTTTGTTCTTGAAATCATTTTAATTTTTTTCTTAAATTATGGATATTATACTTAATAAACCAAAAAATATGTAGTGAAATTCGGGTTTATAAGTACCTTTACGTTTAAATATATACACTACACATGATTAGCCATAACTCTGTTTAAATTTTATAGCAAAAAAGAAAAAAAATGTTTAAAGTTTTGTGTGTATATTTCAGGTTTATGAGAAGAACTTTGGCTAAATATCTATTATCGCCGCAAAACCTAGACGCTATTCAATCTTTGAGGATGAGGAAGGTGGAAGAACTTGTGAGCTTAGTAAACCAATGTTGCGAGAGAGGAGAAGTTATTGACTTTGCTCGTGCTTTCTTCGTCACAGCTTTCAATATCATCTCAAATGCTCTATTCTCTGTAGATTTGGCTACATACAACTCTAATTCGCCTTCTCACGAATTTCACGACACAATGTTTCACCTGATGGAGGTCTCTGGGAAACCCAATGCGGCAGACTTTTTCCCGTGTCTGAGGTTTCTTGACTTGGAAGGTAATCGAAAAGAAGCGGGGCTCTGCACAGGGAGAATATTTAGGGTAATCCAAGAATTCATCGATGATAGAATGGCCAAAAGAATGTCTCAGACAGAGATAGAGTCTAAACAAGCTTCGAGTATCGATATGTTAGATTCCCTTCTGGATCTTACACTGGAAAGCAAAGAAGAATTCACCATCAATGATATCAAACATTTGCTTCTAGTAAGTCTTACATCAAAAGTGGGATGTATCATTTGGGATGCATTATACCATCACTTAACATATTTTATGCCAGGATATATTTGTAGCAGGCACGGATACAAACTCTAGTACAATGGAGTGGGTGATGGCGGAGTTAATGCATAATCCGGAGAAGATGAACAAAGCTCAAACTGAGATAAGGCAAGTGATAGGTGACAATGGGGTCGTTCAAGAGTCTGATATAGCGAAACTGCCTTACTTTGAAGCAGTTGTGAAGGAGACTCTTCGTTTGCATCCTGCAGTTCCTTTGATCCCTCGAAGGTCGGAATCTGATGTTCAAATCTTAGGCTTCCTCGTTCCAAAGAACACCTCGGTATTTGGTTTTTCGAGAATTCCTTTTATCTAAGCTATAACTAACTTGGGAAGCAAGCTAACTTGGTTTCCTTTCTAGGTTTTGATAAACGCGTGGGCGATTGGACGAGACTCGAGCGCGTGGGAGAATCCAATGAAGTTTGAGCCAGAGAGGTTCTTGTCACGAGAATACGATGTAAGAGGCAAAAATTTCGAGATGTTACCATTTGGAGCAGGACGAAGGATGTGTCCTGGGATCTCAATGGCTTTTAAGACAATGTCTTCGATGCTTGTTTCGCTTCTCTATTCGTTTGACTGGAAGCTTCAAAATGGTGTCGCCCCTGAAAGCATGGACATGAGCGAGGCCTTCGGTCTTACATTACCAAAGGCCAAACCTCTCTGTGCTGTACCAATCAAGAAACCTACAATACTGTGAAGTTCCATGCCAATACGGAATTGTTTAGCTCTAATACATTTTGCAATTTGATAAGGACTTTTTACGCAATTATCGGTCTTGAGATACTTGGGAACATATATATGTTGATGTACACAAGATATTAAATGTAACACCTTAAGTTGTCTCATTGATTAGTAAATATCAAGAGACACACACATTAATAGGGCAAACCAAATTCAGCAGCTTACCCTAACACTAGATGAAGTGTAAACGTACACCTAAACACATGGTCTAGCTACCAAATAGTATTATTCTCTTTTAATCACAATATTATTGTCATCTAATTACTTGAAAAGAGAAAAATCAATAGTATTCATTCTACGTACCGACATTATACTTTTGGATAGTGATCTGCATACTTGACCCAAAAAAAAAAAAAAAAAAAAGGTGATCTATACATACCAGAAATTTGGTATGATGGTAAAGTTTGCAAATTTCCATAAATGTGAAGACAAGAAACAAAATTATAAAACTCGGTAGTACTTGGTGTTATAAGCAATAAAAGAAACATCACAATGCAAACTAATATTTGTTAATATATTAAGAAGTTGAATAAAATAAGAAAGCTAAGTTATAGATATGCATATAAAGATGCATGAATTGAGTCATATTTTCTAGGCATTGGAAAAAAAAAAGAGTGCAATGGACCTCTCACTCTTTCCTTCCATGTCTCTCCCTCTCTGTTTTCTCTTAGCATTTTTCTTTTTCATTTCGAAAACACGGAGGAGCTCTGGTGGTCGTGGGAGGCTTCCGCCGGGTCCTCCAGGACTCCCACTGGCCGGTAACATATTCCAACTCGGATTCAATCCTCACCGTTCACTTGCTGCCTTATCCAAAACTTACGGACCTATAATGAGTTTGAAGCTTGGAATGTTACCCACAGTGGTTATATCTTCACCAGAAGCAGCTAAAGAGGCACTTAAAACACATGACAATGTCTTGTCCGCTCGAACCTTTAATGATCCGGTTCGAGCATTTGATCACCATAAACATTCGATTGTGTGGATTCCTCCTTCGGCTCATTGGAGGTACTAATTAATTATATCTAAGATCAAGATTTCATTTCTTTCCACTCCTTTTGTGTTTGAAATCATTTTAAATTATTTGGTCCACATGATTTTTACGTTTTTATGTCCAAAAAATCGAAATTTAAATTTAAAACTAAACCAAATGAAAGAGATGTTTTTATAGAAAACAAAGTCCAAAATGTAATAAAAAACCATACTAATCGATCAATACTAGAATCATTTATATATATGATATTATGCTTTCTAAACTGGTAAATCTGAAAGTAAAACTGAGGTTTCACTAGTACCTTCAAGTTTAAATCTAATAATTACGGATTAGCTACAATACAGATTTCACACAAAAAGAAAATTAGCCACGACCGCTGTTTGATATCTGCTTTCTTCAGGTTTATGAGGAAGACAATAGCAAAATATTTGCTATCGCCACAAAACCTAGAGGTTATTCAATCTTTGAGGATGAGAAAGGTGGAAGAACTTGTGAGCTTAGTAAACCAATTTTGCGAGAGAGGAGAAGTTATCGACTTGGCTCGTGCTCCCTTTGTCACAGCTTTCAATATCTTCTCAAATGCTTTGTATTCTGTAGATTTGGCTACTTATGACTCAAACTCGCCGTCTCACGAGTTCCACAACATGGTCGTTGACCTGATGGAGGTTTCGGGCAAACCCAACGCAGGAGATTATTTCCCGTATATGAGATTTCTTGACTTGCAAGGTCATCGAAAAGAAGCCTCGCTCTGCATAGAGAGATTATTTAGGGTTATCCAAGAATTTATCGATGCTCGGATGGCCAAAAGATTATCTCAGGTTGAGAAAGAACCTAAAGAGGCTTCGAGTATCGATATGCTAGATTCCTTATTGGATCTTACAGGACAAAAAAAAGAAGGATTCACCATGAATGATATCAAACACTTGCTTCTCGTGAGTCTTGCCTCAAAAGTAAGATGAAATTGGGATGCAGTATCATCGATTAGACGATTAACGTAGTTTTTGTAACAGGATATGTTTTTAGCGGGCACGGATACAAACTCTAGTACAATGGAGTGGGTGATGACGGAGTTAATGCGTAATCCGGAGAAGATGGTGAAAGCTCAAAATGAGATAAGGCAAGTGATAGGTGAAAATGGTGTCGTTCAAGAATCTGATATCGCGAAGTTGCCTTACTTCCAAGCAATTTTGAAAGAAACTCTTCGTTTGCATCCTGCAGCTCCTTTGATCCCTCGAATGTCAGAATCCGATGTCCAAATCTTAGGCTTCCTAGTTCCTAAGAACACCTCGGTACTTCATTATTCGAATTTTTTTTCACCAAAGCTATATATATAACTAACTTGGGAACTACGTTAACCTAATTTCTCTACCTAGGTTTTGATAAATGTGTGGGCGATAGGACGAGACTCGAGCGTGTGGGAGAATCCAATGAAGTTTGAGCCAGAGAGGTTCTTGTCACGAGAAACTGATGTAAGAGGCAAAGATTTCGAGCTGTTGCCATTTGGATCAGGACGAAGGATGTGTCCCGGAATCTCGATGGCTCTTAAGACAATGTCTCTGGTGCTTGCCTCTCTTCTCTATACCTTTGACTGGAAACTTCAAAACGGTGTCACAATTGAAAACATGGACATCAGTGAAGCATTCGGTTTGACCTTACACAAGGCCAAACCTCTCTGTGTCATACCCATCAAGAAACCTACAACATCGTCTTAACTCTCCACACTATTACAATAAGAGTACTTATGACCTGTGGATCAATATCAATAATTAAGACAGTATTGTAGGTTTAATTTGACTAATTATCTTTAATGAAAGAATATTAATAATTAAATTAAAGACTCATTTTCTTAGCTCAAAATTAAGAGTTTAAGACTGATTACGTATTGCCGGTCTCGTGATATTTGGAGCGATTGTATACAACAACAAATAAAATGGACCAAGTGTCTCTTGGTCTAGTGGTACTTGAGAAATACTCAAAGTCACTAGTTCTAGTTCGAGTCCACTTGGGAGGAGTGATTTACGTCTTAAATGTGGTATCATCAACGGCTGGCTTCGGACACCGGGGGAGATTATGAACCNCCCCGGTTTAAAAAAAAAAAAAAAAAAAAAAAAAAACAAATAAAATGGGCCAGGTTCATAATTATTTTTGTTCTCTTATCGCAACTGGGGTTCATTTTTTAATTTGGAGAAGCAATTTTATACATAAAAAATGTATAAATTTTTTTGTTCTTTTTGAAATTTGTATAATATATTGTTAGCTTTGTTCATTCCAATTATCAACCACCGGATTTTGGGACCAAAAACAACTATGATGTAGAGGTTGATAAGCCAGTCCTTGTACTAAACAATGGTTGTAGGAAACTTTTTTTTTTACAGTAATATTTTAAGAAAAAAATTAGAACGGCTCAGAAAATTAAGCTAAAGTTGAAGTAAACTTTCAAAAAGGTAAAAAAAATGGTTTATGATAAGTCGTTGTTGAGTTAATAATAATAACAATTTGGGACAAAAAGAAGAAATTGTCTTGTGTAATTTATGTTTTGCCCAGTCACATCTCTTGTGATTGGTCGGTGATCGTTTAATTTCAAAAGTGATTGTTCTGATTTTTTGTGGTAAGTTCAAAAACATTCAGTCCCCATATACTTGGTTCGACAATAAATAGCAATAAATATTTTTGGCGTATTTTTGATTTTTCATACTAATATATTTGAATAATGAAATGGCTTGAAGTTCCCTATCAAGTTTCTAAAAAAATACCAGCTCGTAATTAAAAAGAAGAAGAAGATGGACATCATCTCAGGACAAGCTTTGTTCCTCTTCTTTTGCTTTATCTTACCATGTTTCCTAATCTTCACCACTCTAAGATCTAAACGGAGGTCTCTTAGAGCCGTTGCGACGCCTCCAGGACCTCCTCGGCTACCCATTATCGGAAACATTCACCAAGTCGGAGAAAAACCACATTGTTCATTCGCCCATCTCTCGAAAACTTATGGACCAGTCATGAGTCTTAAGCTTGGAAGTATGAACCTAGTGGTTATAACTTCACCAGAAGCTGCAAGAGAAGTTCTAAAAACACATGACCACATCTTGTCTGGCCGGTACTTCAATGAGGCAGTACGATCAATTAACCACCAAGATTTTTCTATAGCTTGGCTTCCTCCGTCATCTCCTCGTTGGAGGTATATACCAATCTTCAACTTTTGAATTTTTGTGCAATTCCGCTGTATTAGCCAAGATTTGTTGACTAATATATGGTTCTAAAACAATTAATTGTTATTATATATATGTTTCATTTCAGGCTGTTGAGAAAGCTATCCGCGACTCAGCTGTTCTCGTCGCAGTGTATCGAAGCCACGAGAGCCCTGCGGATGAAGAAGGTGCAAGAACTTGTCAACTTCATGAGTGAAAGCAGTGAGAGAGGAAAAACTGTTGATATCTCTCGTGCATCCTACGTGACAGCTCTTAATATCATATCAAACATTCTGTTCTCGGTCGATCTTGGTAGCTATGACTCGAAAGAGTCCAGTGAGTTTCAAGACGCGGTGACTGGTGTCATGGAATGTATTGGAAAACCAGACCTTGCTAACTTCTTCCCATTTATGAGGTTTCTTGACCTCCAAGGTAATAAAAAGAGGATGAGGGACTGTTCGGGGAGGTTGTTTAGCGTTTTTCGTGGGTTCATCAATGCTAAAATAGCTGAAAAATCATCAAGAAATAACCCCAAAAATGCTGCCCACAGCGACTTTGTGGATGCGCTTCTAGACCTCACCGAAGGAGATAAAGCAGAACTCAATAGTGAGGTTATTGAACACCTTCTCTATGTAAGTCTTACTATACTGTAGATGTTAATTAGAATTTTATGATTTAACATCTAAACTAAAACAGATATATAACCAAGATTTCGACCTACTTATGTATCAGGACGTGTTTGTTGCGGGCACAGACACCAACTCCAGTACCGTGGAATGGGGATTGGCAGAGTTACTTAAGAACCCTAAAACAATGACAAAAGCTCAAGCCGAGATCGATCATGTAATAGGTCCAAAAGGCGTCGTTGAAGAATCAGATATCTCAAAAATGCCCTATTTACAAGCGGTTGTGAAAGAAACTTTCCGATTACATCCTGCTGCTCCACTTCTGGTCCCAAGAAAAGCAGAATCCGATGTCGAGGTTCTTGGACATCTTGTGCCCAAAGACTCTCAAGTTCTCGTCAACGTGTGGGCCATAGGAAGAGATCCGAGTGTGTGGGAGAATCCGACCCAATTTGAGCCAGAGAGGTTTTTGGGGAAAGAAATCGATGTGAAAGGTAGAGATTATGAGCTTTTACCGTTTGGAGCGGGACGTAGAATCTGCCCGGGATTACCTTTGGCTGTGAAGACAGTGCCTCTTATGCTTGCTTCTCTTCTTTATTCATTTGAATGGAAGCTACCAAATGGCATGGTTTCTAAAGATTTGGACATGGAGGAGACTTTTGGTCTCTCGTTGCACAAGACCAATCCATTACATGCCGTTCCTGTCAAGAAACATGTCATTTGTTAAATCAATAATTGTTATAACCATAAAATCGTCGATTATGTATTCGATACATCTGTAACAATAAAATCATCTGTCGTGGATAGATATGAAGCGAATGATCTCTTGTATCATTGTCCATAGAACATAGAAGTGAAGAAAAAGCTCTATTCATTATCAAAACGCTTTGCTCTTGGTAGGGCTGGGTCCTGAGCACAGCAAGATGAAACAATCGCTTTAGGTCCCTAATTTTTTTATTATGGAATCTTTATATACAATTTTGAGACACATTGTCTTACGTGGCGAGCTCTGAGCGATTCTACAAAAATTTTAGTTAAAAATTGATTATGTGGCATGTTTTGATTGGATACGCGACACATCATCAAAAGCCCAATTATATATAGTTATCAAAAAAATTGATTAAGCTCAATTTATTTGATAAGCCCCTTATGTATTTGAAACCCTAAATAAAGAATCATATATATTTAATCTTTACGTTTAGATGCCTAACATAATTCACATTGATATTAGGCGTCTAGGTCATCTCTATTCTATGTGATTTTGTTCTTCTATATTTTTGGGTACGTTCATATTTTGCTTTTGTATACATATTTCCTCATATGATAGTATCCATAATCTTAATATTAATTCTATTTAATATCCATTTTGATTTCTCGCGGCTCTCTCTCTTTCTGTTCTCGTGGCTTGATTTGATATGTTTTTTTGGAGTTCTTTTAAGAAACACAATTGCAAATGATCACGTGGGTAGCATTAGCTTAGTACTAAGGAATAAGGATGATCTCAAATTATTAGCATATAGAGAACTAGAGATATATGGTCATGAAAAAGGTATTGGAGGGTAAAGACTTGCTCAAAAACATCTTCTAAGTAAACCAAAACTTGAAGACATACAACTTGAAGTTCTCAAAATTGAGATGTGAATGATAATTAGAAATTTCAAACATATGATCAATTATTTTGTTTTATAAAAATAGCCTAATAATTTCAACGAAAAAAAAAACATATTGAACATGTTAAAAGTGATGTGCTCATCATATTTTTTATATTG